>BQNB010001321.1:0-142265 GCA_026074375.1 Tanacetum coccineum | reverse complement strand
TTGAAGGCTCAGATCAAGCAGCTTAAGACGAAGGCCAGACCTGTTATCAACCACCACAAAGCTTGGTTTAGGGCTGCTATGTTAAAGAAACAGCAAAAGAAGCAGGATATGGAGAAAACAAAGAAGAGAAGGAGTGTATCCAAACAGGGGAGGAAAGCTGTCAAATATTCTAAAGGTGCACCATCTGTGCAAACACACACTGACTAGGATGGTTTGGATACTGATTTGGAAGCTTCATTAAATGAAGCCATGGACACTCTTGCTCAAGATGAAGGGAAGACTGATTCCAGGGTTGAGGAACCCAAAACAAGTTCCAAAACTGAGGAACTTTACTTGTCAGGTGATACATTGGTTGTAGAAGACAATGGAAGTGCTGAAAAGGGAGGAAGCACAAAAGGTACTGATCTGCAGCAAAGTACTGTCAAGCCATATGAAAGTACTGTCAAGCCAGATGAAGGTACCGACAAGCAAGATAAAAGTACCGATAGTTTTGTTGAAGGTACTGCTGAGATTAAAGATCAAGTTTCAGGAGAAAGTGATACTCCAACAGCTCCAAAAATGACTTCAACACCTACTCTAACAGTTTTTGGTGATGATGAGACTATTGCATAAGTTCTTGTCACAATGAGTCAGAACAAGTTGAAACAAAAAGAAAAAGAAAAAGGAGTAGAGCTTAAGAATGTTGAGGATATTGAGAGACCAAGGCCTACATCAACAAGATCATTGTTAACATTGAAGCCTCTTCCTAAGATCGATCCAAAAGCTAAAGGCAAAGGAATGATTGAAGAAGAAGATGAATCTGATACTGAATCAGAAGATATCACTAAAGCTGAGAAGAAGTTTAAAATGATTGCTAATGATGAAGAGATGGCCAGAAAGGTTCAAGAGGAATGGGAAGCAGAAGAGGAGAAGAAAAGGTTGGCTAAGGAAGAAGCTACTAAGGCTGCATTCACCAATGAGTATGACTTTATTCAGGCAAGACTCAATGCAGATAAGATTCTTGCTGAGAAGCTTCAAGAAGAAGAGAGAGAAAAGTTCACCATCGAAGAGAGAGCCAAGTTGCTTCATGATACCATTGCTGCACAAAGGAGATTTCTTGCTCAACAAAGATCTGAGGTTATCAGAAACAAACTTCCTTCAAGAACTCAGCTGAGAAACCAAATGATGACATATTTGAAGCATGTTGGAGGAAAGAAGCATTCTGATTTGAAGACCAAATTTTTTGAAGAAATACAAGTTTTGTATGAAAAGGTAAAAAGGTCTGATGAAAACTTCATTGCTATTGGTTCTGTTGAGGATGAGAGGCTAATAAAAGATTTGAACAAGAAAGCTGCTGGTATAAAGAAGGCTGACAGTATTAAGGAGGAAAGTAAAGAAGAAGAAGGTACCAAAAAGAGAAAACTTGGCACAAGGAAAAAGATGAAGTCAAGGAAAAGAAGATTCAGACAAGACACTTCTGAGGATGATGAAACTAATAGTGAGAAAGAGAATGATGAGCTGAGATTATGCTTAACAATAGCTCCAGATGAGGACAAGGAGGTGGATTATGAAATACTTGACAAGAAGTATTGTAACACCCCCATTTTAATCGATATCAGCGGGAGGGTCATTTGAGGTGCTACGGTTTAATACAAACACTCAAGCATAGAAAACGACTCGAAAAGAGACGTTTTTAAAAACATTCATTCGAAGTAAAAGTTTTACAAACAAGGTCCCAAAATGTTTTCACAATCCATTACATCGTTTTTCAAATATTTTCTTTCGAATGATTTTATTTAAATGGGTCTTCAAAGATAATTTATATTCAATACTTCTCCGAATCCCATCATCGAATGAACTTCAAGTCCCTGAGATAAAACATGCTAACAGAAAGTCAACAATAATGTTTAGTGAATCCATAGAGTTTAAATATAAAAACCATAAAAATATGTTGGGTTCCCAACCCTCTAATCTCCGAACACGAATATCATTTCCCAAAATTTCAGATATAACGATTTTAGATCAGAAAACGTTATAGGGGGATTATTATAAGCCTATAATCGAACGTTACCATTAACATAAAAATGCCCACTATACCACCTCAGCTATGATGTATATTATTCTTTATACAACGCATCGTAGGTCATTTTCCTCATGAGACGATAGCAGTCGTCACTGGATTGGAGGTGGTGAAGCAGCTCTAATAGGAACTAATTCTTGTATAAAGCGGTATGCCCATTACCTCGGCAATAATACTTCATGATTTCCACGGTCTTTTATCTAGCGAGTATAATCCTAACTTATAATAATCAGGTTACTAGCATACAATCTCCCTTGAGTTCCAATTTTAAAACCAAGCATTTAATCTCCCTCGCCGGTTTAATAAAACAATTAAAGTGAAAAATGCGAGCTATGAACTTACCTGATCGATTAGCCGAAGATTAAAATAATCGAAATAATCCACAAAAATCAACGAAACACGATCACTGACCTAAAATTATATGTCGCTCGATTACTATTCCGAAAAGTATAATCAATGATGCGTAGATCGTATCGACAAAATCATATATTAGATATAGTACAATATAACATTCATAATATGTGATGAGAAATCCACTTGCGCATTAATCCTAAAAACCTCAATATAGGTTACGACCACTCTTTTTTTAATATCATTCATCGCTTAGTTCGAATACTTTTTCTATTTTAAGAAACTTTTATTTCGAGTGGAAAGATTTGCTATTTTCGGAAAAATAACCATATTATGTGTCTCGATATCAATGTATGGGCTTATGATAATATCTATTCAACTGTTGGAAAAACCACGACATTCAATGTATTTTTAGTATACACGAATTTGAATTATATTAGTTAATTACAAAAATTTTCTATTTTTAGAATATAATCTGTGTTACAAAAGTTATCGTCGAAATGATGTTAGAAACGTTTTAATATCCTCAAAACGCCCGACAAGTTTTAGTATTAAATCCATTGACTTTCAGAGGTCAAAGTTTGACTTTATATTGTCTTTGTACTTTTCTAAACATAATAAATATTCAAAAACTTACGCCACAACAAACATACCCCTCTAAATCACATTTTCACGATTCGAACAAAGAAGAAACTTTACGCGAAACGATATTCCGGACAACATTTTAGTTTTAGCTGAGATCTAAATCTTGACAGAAAATGACCAAAACGCCTGTTGAAAATCTTGACAGAACCTATTATTTCTATAAATAGCTGAAACAAAATTTATAAAAATTCAAACTATCATTGGCCATAACTTCTTCGTTATTAAGAAGTAAACGGGAACGTTTCGAATTAACCGAAATTAACACAAAATAAGCTCTTTCATATTCCTATATCGAAAAATCAATTTTTATAAAATTCTCGAGACCTCAAAATTCCATGTCAAAGGTTCTGCCCGCAAAAGTTCAGTTGTATACAACACACCTACAAAAAACACTTTTGACTCCAAGAATCCACAACAACATCTCTAGTTTGAACACAAAACTACCAACTAACCCAATTAAGCAAGTATCTTATGGATTTCCAATCACATCCTCCAATCAAATTAAATCAAGAAAACAACAAATACAAACAACGAAAAAGAAAAACTTCACATGCATTATTAAGCAAGGTCAGACTCGATTGTTTCCTCCTTTTTGTGTCCTTAGTCAAATGTGAACCAACAACCTAAAACCAAAATCGAACATTTTCCAATTGAACCAAGCTTCAAAACGTATTTACCTAACCCTTTTACACCTTTATTTAACTCGAAAACACTTGAATCAAACTCATACTCTAACTCCAAAAATACCCATTGCATGTGTTATTTTATTGGCGGGTTTTATTTAGTTTTTCATGGGGATTAATAAAATATAAGCGGTACATTTTGCATGTTTACCTTTTTATTCTCTCGCGACCATGGTGGTGCCGACGTTCTGTGGGGTGGAAGGGATGGAAGAAAAAAGGATGTGTTTTTTTATTGATAAAAAAAAATGAAATGAGAAGTAAACTCTTTAAAAAATGTCTTGCACTAGTTTAGACTTTTGACAAGAATAGTCCTCTCCACTTTTCTAAAATTAGTTTTCGACACATGAACCTTTTTACTTAAATAAAAATCAACTACCATGGCTCAGGATTAAACTTTCGAGGCCATTTTTATTTTTCGTTACACTTTTATTAAAAACATTTAATTAAAGCGCACTACTTTTAAATGCGAGTCCGGCTCAACGACAAGGAACATTAATGACGAAGTCCGACAACATAATATTTAACAAAAATAATCCGAACAACGAGATGCGCTTTCATAATATAATTATGAAGCTAAAAAAAAAACGTTTAAAGGTCGCATGGTCCAAACAGTTGACTCGCGGATATGGACGAAAATAATATTTATCAATATTTCTCGCAATAATATACGAAAATAATAATTAACGACAAGTAAGAATTTTAAATTCTATGAAAAATCATACAGGAGGACTTACACTTGACATTTTATCAACTTCACATATAAACTAATTTGACTATCAAAACACATAAATACTCATTTTTTTTATTAAGAGAAAAATCTCTTAGTACACATGCAAGACATTTGCAAGTGTCTTTATGCAGTTTAAGAATTCAACACAAAGGTGAAGCATATAGGTGGATACAAACATGCTCAACTGAACAAAAAGAAGTTTGAAGAATTACAAGTTTTGTATGAAAAGGTAGAAAGGACAGATGTAAACTTCATTGCTATTGGTTCTGTTGAGGATGAGAGGCTAATAAAAGATTTGAACAAGAAAGGTGCTGGTATAAAGAATGCTGACAGTATTAAGGAGGAAAGTAAAGAAGAAGAAGGCACCAGAAAGAGAAAACTTAGCACAAGGAAAAAGATAAAGTCAAGGAAAAGAAGATTCAGACAAGACGCTTCTGAGGGTGATAAAACTAATAGTGAGAAAAAGAATGACGAGTTAAGATTATGCTTAACAATAGCTCTAGATGAGGACAAGGAGGTGGATTATGCAATACTTGACAAGAAGTATCCTATCATAGAATAGAAATCTAAGTATCTTAGAATTAAACCACAGTATGATGAAACTAAAGACTTAGAAGAGATTAATCTAAATGTGGTGATTAGAAGTAATGGATAAAGGAGATACTTTAGTACTCTAATGATAGTGCTTTCCATATTTGATAGAGAGGATTTGTGTGTTGTATATCAACTTGTGATGGAAAGATACCAATATGAGATACCTAAAGGTTTTGACAGAGTACTTTGGGGAGATTTAATGATAATGTTTAATCCAAGTGATGAAGATCAGTTTTGGAACTCACAGCAGGTACCACCGACCGGGTACACTGCCCGTTAAAGTGTTGTTTTTGGTTAAGTCGGCAAAATATAAATTTAAAACTTGAACTATCATAAATAAACACCACACAACGACACATTAAGTTTTTGGCGCCGCTGCCGGGAGTGAAAATTAATCTTGATTTTTATTTTATGTTTTGGTTTTTAACATTAGATTAGATCTAACCCTTAGGAGTAGTGTCAACTAGATTAGTGCATATTCTTGTATATTTTTGTATATTTGTTAGTGTAATTGTTTGCTTGTATATTTGTGTGTTTAATTTAATTGTTTTGCTAATACACTGTTCTGGTCGATAACTCGATACGGCGTATCCACTTCCATTGGATGCGGCGTATCCAACTTTCTGTCCAATATAGCGTATTCATTCAATCGATCAATACGGCGTATTCACTTCTATTGAATACGGTGTATCGATCATCTAGAACAAAATTAGAATCTTAGTTTTTATATTTGGTTTCCGTGCTAAAAAGAATTATATCTTTCTTCAGAGCAAATCCTGCTGATATTTTTACTTGTGTTACAGGAAGTACTTATCAGAGCTAGTAGACTGAAAAAGAAACCATAAGAAGTCATGACAGAACTAATAGTGAATGCTCAAAACAAATCAAGTATTTCTATCACCAGTAACGATATAAACATTGAACTCAGGAAGGAATTTTTGGTGGAATTACATAAGAATGCATACCAGGGATGGATTGACGAAGACATGATGGACCACTTTGCTAAAGTGCTTGGAATGATTGATTTAATCTACATCCCTAGTGTGGATTCCCATCAACTACGAATGATAGTATTTCCTCTCTCACTAGCTGATGACGTATAACAATGGTGGATAAACGAGGGGGAAGGAAAAATCACTGTTTGGGAAGAACTTGTTGAGAAATTTTTCTATAAATTTTATCCTGAATCATACGATGGAGAAGAAGAAATGTTGGACGAAGGAGATAACTGGGGGATAGATCCACTTGAATTCATATCGCGAATAAATTCATCATTTGATAAACATATGAAAATAGATAGAAGAACTAAAAAGGTTCTATTCCATGCTTGGATGAAGGGGAGTTGAATAAGAGACGAATGGATGACAGAATCTTGAGTAATAACAATACTACTACTGACTCGTTCTTCAAACCTTATTTAATAACCCGTGGAAAGAGCAACACCGAAAAGGAAGATGAACAAAGTCAGACGGAGCGTAAATATTGCAATGCATCCGAATCCATTGATGAACAACCTAACAAAAGAATGTGTAAAGCAGAGAAGTTTGAAGCTATTCAGTACTCGCTTGAAACCAATGAAGAATATATTGCTATAAGAAGATGTGAATATGATATTTGGGAGAGAAACGAAGATAATGTGTCCAAAATCTACCAAGATATTTTTCAGAAAAAGGACAACGGCTGGAAGGTTAAGCGCACCGAGTGAGAAGCTAAAGAAAAGTCTAACTTAAAGACTTCGCTGTAAACAAAAGTGCTTCTCGGGAGACAACCCGGATTGTTATTTAATTTTATCGAGTCTGTCTTCCCAGACATCAATACGACGTGTTTTTTATTTAAAAGGTTGGTTTTATTAAAATTTTTAATGTTCTTGTTTTTTTTTTTTAAATATAATAAATCAAATTAATAATTAATTATATATAAACTATCAAAAAAACTAAAATAAATTAATAAATAAAAAAGTTAAGTATCCGCCCAAAACCATACGGCGTATTGATTGTCTGGACGTTAACAGTCATAAGCATATTAGCCACATTAAAAACTTAATGTCAGTTCTGGCAATACGGCGTATTCATGCACATGATACAGCGTATTCACCAAACTTACCCGTATTTAGTTTGTTTTGTTTAGTTTAAATTAACTGTAGGTACCAAGATAGGAATACATGTTTTTCCTATGTTTTATACAGGACCTCGTGAAAGGAATATTGACGAATATTGGTGGAGAATTTACAAATCTAGAGATCTTGAAGTGTTGGAGTCTTGAAACTTCAAGGCGGTTGTTCAACACAATCTTGCTAATAAACTTAACATGGAGAATCTACCGAGCAAATACCAGAGGAGTTTCTCATTCTAATTCTTTTTAATTCCTGTATTTAATGTTTTATCTATACAACGAGGACGTTGTATAATTCAAGTGGGGGGATGGAATTAGAATGTTTACTTGTCCTAATTTTCATACTAAAATACTTAAATTATGCTCAAATTTAAAAATTTTCAAGCATACTTTTGTGAAATTACATGTTACATAACCCGCACACAATAACCCTTGTTAGATATTATGAGGATTTAACCTTATCCGTTTCCAAATGTTTACCCAAATTCCATAAAATATGAGTGTGCCGGTGATGTAGTAGACTTTAAAACTTGGCTTGGTATATCTATTCGAGACCGCAGTGATAAGTACTATGGATTTAGATGGAGTAACTTGTTTAAATTGGTAAATTTTAGGATTACACCCAAATCGCCTTTACATGTTGCTTATTAACTAACTACACTAGTTAGTTAACCCCCGTATAAACCCTTTGTTTACTCTCACTTTAAGAGTAAGATACCCCTAGAACAACCCGTAGAGCCAATCCTTTAGGAACTACACCAATTATTTGTTTCGTTACACCTTTACACCTTAGCCTACCCTGTTAGATTAAGTTTATTTTACAGTTGTAAGTGTTGGCTTAAAGTAAAAGTTAGTATTTCCCGAAGTACCGTGTCAATTTGTTAACATGGAAAAATTTGCACATTACAAATGGGAATGTATATTATAGATCAAAACCAGTATTTTTGACATACCATACGGCAATAATGATACTACGTAAGAATGAAGAATTACCGAAGGAATTATCCGGAATTATTATGATCGTGAAGATGGTGAAACTACACCGAGTTTCGTAGTATAGTGTTAGCAAAAAAATCAAAAAAATTAGAAAAATCGCAACAAAAAAGAGAAGGAAAGTTTGAAGATAATCGTTTCGCAACTACCGAAGGAATTACACGAAGGATCGATTATTCGTTGATACAAATCGACGATGTAGAGTATTGTATAAAGTGGAAGATATCGCCACTTGCCTTGTAAAGTATGTAAAGTTTGGGATGAATGGGAAGTTGACCGTTACAGGAACGCCAACTTAGGTTGTTGTTTTTGATCTATGATCAAGACGTTGTAAATAGTTATGTCTTTATCATGATAACGGTCGGGAAAAAGTGTCTAGCAACTTGTATTTTAGACTTAATCTATTTGTTTCGTAATTTTTATTTAACAACAATTTAATTCCCTTTCCTAATCATTAACCATGGGTTTTACGCGAATGAGGATGTGATCGAGCGTGCATGTCTATTCCATCGTTACGGCCATGTATGCATGTCTCAGCTGCCTTGTTGGTTTATTACTATTGGTGAAAGTTAGAAGATACATACCATATATTACTCTACTATTCCTACTCTTTAGCTTATTCGAGGTGGGAGTGAGCAGTCACATGTGTCTATCCCGTCGTTATGGGTGTGTATGTGTGGTCTTTGTCGCCCTCCTAGAATATTGGTATCGATAAAGATTAGTTAGAGTAATCAACTCCAAGCCTTCTCATATAAACCTATACAAGAACAAGGATTAAAACTAATCTGGAGGTTGGATATAGTGAAAAAGATGTAAAGCCATATTATTAGAGAATAAAGGTTAAAGAGATGTGGTATGTGTTTAATTACACACACCTTTTACCTTTAAAAATAAGTTAAAATAACCAAAAACGGACTTAAAATGCCAAATATATGCTTGTTTTGCTAATTGTGTTATGCAGGAACGGATATCTAAGAAAAGAACAAAAAACAAAGCCAAAACGACAAAACCAGACACGGAATGGAAAAGCATGGAAAAGACAAAGTCAAGACAAAGCCCAAGTGTGAAAAAGTCAACCAAAGTCAACCCCGACGAATCCTAAGTCAAAAAGTGAAGAAAAATAAGTTTAGGGGCCAAAATTGCCAAGTCCCTAACTTATTAAATGAAGGATATAAAGAAGATACTTGCAAGGGCCCAATCTGCCAATACATCAAAGATATACCACATGGGCTATTCCTGCCAACCCTAGAAAGTTATACACCATAAGGACTTGTGGTGAAATAACTTATATAACTTTCAGGGATGTTTTCTGTCAAAGCCCCAAACATTTACAACCACAAGGACGTGTATTGCAATAACAACTATATCCATGAGGGACCAATTGTGACAACACCCCAAACCCACACCCCCGTTTTGAATCACTATATATCTTCAACATCATTTCCCGCCAACCTCCTAAACCCCACCTCCTGTCCCTCTCAACCTCGTTGACCTCCCTATATCCCTCCAAACCCATCACTCTCCCTCACCCTACACCCACATGGGTCAATGAACACGTTGGCAATCCTGAGGAATACCATTGGCCAATGATAATGAAGAGTTGAGATCAATTTGTGTGGGCAGCAAGCATAACCAAAGGCCAGGATTAAACTTGAGTTTCCACTCTTACAACAAACACAAGACGGGTTATGTCTCTACAAGGAAGCACACAAGGGCAAGACCAAAACCCTAGCTTATTTGGCTATATAAGCTTTTGTAAGCCAATGTGAAAGAGAAGTATTTATTTTATAATGTGTATTTTTTTTAAGATTCGGTTTTAAGTTTTAAGTAGTCCAACTTTTATGTACTTGTCTCTTTTAAGATTAATGAAAATTCAGTTTTATGTTTTACTTTTTGTTCAAAGTTCTTAAGATATCTTATGTCTTTTAAGCTCATACAAGCCTTTTTATAATCTGTTTTAAAACTTAGATACAAGAAATTAAGAAAAATTAAAAGAAAAACAAGGGTTACTGTTTGATTTAGCCATGGATGAATGAGCAAACTTGGACGGCTCATTGGGTGCTTAGTATAGCTTATTTATAAGCTAAGGGGTAGGATTAGAGCTTATTTAGGTTCATTTACTCCTGTTTTGAGCAAGGAGTTAAGGTATGCTTTCTTTTTAAATTTTTGCTTAAAAATTACTGTAGCATTGCTTATTTTTAGCTTATTGATGACTATTTGTGCTTATTGGTGTTTAGTTATGCTTAAAAGTGCCTTTTAGTTGCTCTTATTTCAATTACTTGTCAATTGCTTAAAACTGCCTAGATAAGCTTATTTCTGTTGTTAGCTTATTAGCTTTTTCAAGTGCTTATTTGTTTTGCTTTTCACTTTTTATTATCTAATGTTGCATGCTTAGTAGTTGACTTTAAAATTTAAGTGCTTAATTCAGTTTTTATAAAAGTTAAAACCAGTTTTTAAAATATAAAGGGGTGTTTGGGTTAAGCCCAAAATGGGTCAAAAATGCAATGTCATGGGTTGGTGTCAATTGTCCAACTTTGATTAGTAGTATTAAGCTCTTTTGAGTCTGTATTTCCAAAGTTTTTAAGCCCAAAAGGTGTTTTTCAAGTTTTATAAGATGTTCTTTAAGACTGTTGGTTTTAAAAGAGTGTCAAAGTGCTTATTTGGATAAGCCCTTGTAAACCTGAGTTGTGGTATCAATTTTGTGTCATTTACATGTATTAAAATCAACTAGTAGAAACCTTAGGAGTCCCTAGTTTTGGCTAGCAATTCTGTCAACCTTTTTTTTAGTTTTTCAAAAGGTCAAAATGTGCCCCATTTTCATTCTCAAAAATCAGAGGGTAAATCATTGTTTTAGGATCTAAAAGTTTGTGCACAAGTTCATTTCATGGTATATTTCATCTGTTTTAACTAAGTTTTTATTTTTGAGCTTATTGGAGAGCTTATTTTAAGCTAACTTTTTCACAAAACCTTTTTGTTGAAACTGCCCTGGTGCTAGACACCATTTTTAAGCCCACTGTCCTAGCTCATTAGAGGGCCTCAGCTCAAGCTTTTGGCTTTTCTAAAAAGCCAATAAGCTCCTTTATTAAGCCCTAGATTTTCAGACCTTAAGTCATCCTCTAGGCAGCTTAAATTTAAGCTCAAAGTAGGCTCTTTGACTGTTTCATTTAGTTTAGTGTAGTAAATTGCTTATTTTCTTTTTCTAGCTTATTAGGAGCTTATTAGTTATAGTTTTTTATTCTCTTTTACTTATTTAGCTTGGTTTTCTGTTTGTCTTAGCTTATTTTTAAATTCCTTAGCTTGTTGTGTGTTTAAAATCAAAAATCATGTGCCCTTAAGCTTGTTTAAGCTTTCTGTCTATTTAGCCCTTTTTCAGCTTATTTAGTTGCTAGATTTTAATTCATAGGTGCTTATTAGGTTAGGTTATATAATCCCTTTAAGCTTATTTGTTAAAATGTTAGCTTATTAGTCCACAAAGCCAAAAGGAAAAAGCCATTTTTGCCTTTAAGCTCACTTTAGGCAAACTGTCAAACAAAAAGCTTTTTTTAGCTTATTCTTAGCTTTTCACAAAAAGTCCTAGTTATGAAAAATGATAAGCTTCATGGGTTTAGCAAGTTTGTTTAAAAAGTTTAAAAAAAAAAGAGGAGATAAGGGGAAACCCGGGTGAGCAAGACTCGAACCCGGGTCTCACCCTCAATACACCTCTTTTATAACACTCTTACCGCTGTGCCCTTGGGTCTTTTCTGTTAGACCCTTGGGCACTTGGTTATTTAAGGGTGTTTTAGCCCTTATAGCTATAAGCTCGTTTGAGCTTATTTTCGGCTTATTTATAAGCCGAATTTTGGGTTTCTTATTTTTCTTAGGTAGGATTTAGGATAAAGTAATTTTAGTAATTTTTTCAGAATTTTTAAAAATAGTTTAGTATTTTTTTATAATTTAATTTCGTTAAAAGTTTTAAAAATTCATAAAAAATACAAAAATTATCAAAAAAATATTTTTCTTTTTTAGAAAATTTTCTTTAGTCATATTTTACGTAGGAAAAATAGAAAAACTTTTGTAGGGTTAATTTTGCAAACTTTTGATTTTTAAAGAACGGGTCTCGGGTACGGATCTTGACTTGACTCGTTTTTGGGTCAAACGACCTCCGTTTTCAGTCTAGTCTTTTTCATTCTTCATTATTAGTTCCCTAGAGTAGTTTAGAAGTAAAAATTTCTTTGTAGGGTTAATTTTGAAGATTTTAGGTTTTTGACCCCTTGTTCGGGATTCCTGCTCTCGTTTTTCAGCTTAATTTCATAATTTTTAGGTTTTTCTCAATCGTTTTTGTTTGTTATTGATTAATTTAGCTTTCTACTCTCTCAAATCATTAATCTCATTCAAACTCCAATTTTCCGACTGTATCGATTCTCCAGCACAGCCTCGTTGGGGATAAACGACCCGGGGATATTCTATACTACTCCTCGGTTTCATTGATTGTGTTTTTAGATTATACTTACTATATATATTGTATTATATATTATATATATTTTAAGGTGTAGTTTAGCATCAATCAAATTTTTGGCGCCGCTGCCGGGGAGGCTGTGAAACCGATTATCGTTACGTTTGTCAAGAAGTGTTTGAATCTGTGAATATTATCATATAAAAAAAACCCAAAAAGTACAAAAATATTTTCATTTTCTTTTTAGTATAATTATCATTTAAAGAAAAACTAAAAAAAAACCAAAAAGATAAAAACATTGTCTTTAATTATCAATAAAATTCACAAATTGGTAAAAATACCAAAATATAATATTCTCAATTGAGGTATTATCATAATAACTTCCGGTGAACTTTTTGGTTCCCAACTCGAACAAAAGATTTAAAAACTTGCCTTTTGTGTCACTTGCGAGGTACGGTTCACCTTTTAAAAGATAAACAAACTCTAAGAGGGGTATAAGGCGGGTTGTTCCGAGGAACTACGACCCTAAAGGAAAAAGGTTTTTAATAGCTTCGCGCTTTCCTATTCCTCCGCTCCTTTGTGCGTTTTTCTTTTCGAAGAGTTACCGAGAAGCTTGTCGATTATTAGGTTTAAGTTGTCTTTATCGTTGTCCGTTATTAAAATAAATTGTGAATTTACTTTTGATAAACCAAAAAGAACAAAAAATTAGTGTAAATTTTCTTTCTTAGTGTATGCACACTCGTTCCCAAACTCGTAATCTTCATAATCAACAACACCAGGCCCCAAACACCTGTTTTTGAATCAATTTAATCTGAAGAACCAATTGAAAATCCAGTTCCCTAGCTCCGATGGATTGACCACCCGGACTAGGCTCAGATTGCTTGAACACCCATCGCGGTTTACGAGGATGCCATCGTGTGCCCAAAATCGCCGCGACAGACTTTGAGCATAGCACTCGGGGTGGTCTCTGCTTAACCTCGTTCAAAACAAGCAATTCTTCGGACATGCAAAGAAGTATCCTCCATTCCCACATCCGATATTTCAACAAGATCACCTCTAACGATGAGTTCCCGAACGTCCCCTAGTACAGTCGGTAAAGCATAATCTTTCCCCATTTTCCCTCAAGGGGTCATCCCGATTGCTTGAAAAAGAACCCCCTCGATCCGATTCCAAACAATGGTATGATCTTGTTTTTGAAATTCATAACAAATTTTTTCCCTCGTCTAAAAACAACCAAACCAAATGAATCCGAGATTTTCAACAAAGATTGAATGAGACGTTTTATGAAGCATGGGACCGATTTAACGATCTTCTTCGGGCATGTCCACATCATGGATTTTCAGAATTGCATCAACTCGATACATTCTATAATGCCTTGAATTCTAACGACCAAGATTCGTTAAATTCTGACGCAAGTGGCAACTTTTTGGATAAAATGCCTCGTGATTGCCTAAGGATCATTGAAAGCAAATCCAAAGTTCGTAATTCAAGTAAAAACCGGTTGTTGCCAAAGTGAGTTCGAGCACTTCCACCCCCGGAATCTCCTCCGAGGTTGCTGAATTAAAAGATATGGTGAAAGCTTTACTTCTTGATAAGAAAAATCAATCTCCCGCTCCTACTCCCGTCAAAGCGGTTGAGGAAAGTTGTGTTACTTGCGGTGGTGCTCATTCCTACCAAACTTGTCCAGCCCACTGGCAAATGTTATATCGAGATAATATCCAAGATATGTCTCACAAGCACCGCAGCTAACTACAAACAAGGAAACACTGGTTACGAGCCCAATTCAAATCAAATTCGACCTCCCCGGTTTCCTCCTCAAAAAAAACCAAATCTTAATGTGCAAAATTCAAGGAACAATCAAACGTTACAACCAAAACTAGGAAATTTACTCAAGCTCCATCTTACCAACCCTTGGTTTCATCAAGGTCAAATCAATCGACCTCAGGGTTGTTCAAACCTCCTGCTTATCAAGCTCCCGCCTATCAAGCTCCAGCTCCTCAGATTCAAGGTGTATCGAAGGAAGATTTCCAAGCCTACGTAAAGGCTAATGATGCTGTGATGAGGAACATGCAAACTCAAGGTCAAAACATGCAAAATCAATTGACCAATCTCACAGACATGCTTTCCAAATTTCTCACTTCCAATACCGCCTCTACTTCGGGAACTCTCCCTAGTAACACTGTTACTAACCCGAAGGAGGATTTAAAGGGTATTACCACTCGAAGTGGTGTAGCTTACAAGGGACAACCCCCCCCCCCCCCCCCATGTATTCATACAACCTTCTTCTCCTAAAGTAGTAGAACGTGAACCCGAGGTCACAAAGGATACGATGCCTCCTACTAATAACGGAAGCACCGAAGACATCCCACCTCCGGTTGTCCCTATTGTCCATCATGAATCAATCTCTGAGCCCGTAAATGCTCCAGTTAGTGCTTCAAGGCCTAACCAAAAAGCATCGATTCCATTTCCTTCAAGAAGAAATGATGAAAGACGTCGTGAAAAAGCTAACGACCAAATTGAGAAATTCTATGAAATCTTTCGAGATTTGAGTTTCGAAATTAGCTTTACGGATGCCTTGATGCTTATGCCAAAATTCGCCTCGACTCTAAAAACCTTAATCGGAAACAAAGAAAAGTTGAGTGAAATGGCTAGAACCCCATTGAACGAGAATTGCTCAGCGGTCCTCCTAAACAAGTTACCAAAGAAACTTGGAGACCCTGGCCGATTTCTTATTCCATGTGAATTCTCCGGGATTAATACATGCAACGCCTTGGCCGATCTTGGCGCAAGCATTAATCTTATGCCATATTCCGTATGGAAAAATCTCTCTCTTCCCGAACTAACCCCGACTTGCATGACGCTTGAGCTAGCGGATCGATCAATCTCTGAACCAATCGGTATCGCTGAAGACGTCTATGTAACGGTGGGAAAGTTCCAATTTCCTGCAGATTTTGTGGTCGTCGATTTTGAGCCAGACCCCCGAGTACCCTTAATTCTCGGGAGGAGTTTCTTAAAGACCAGTCGTGCATTAATCGATGTATACGAGGGTGAAATAACCCTTCGTGTTGGCAGAGAGGCCATTACATTCAATCTGGACCAAACTTCGAGATACACGGCTAATTACAATCATATGACGGCAAACCGAATTGACGTCATTGATATGGCTTGTGAAGAATACTCTCAAGAAGTTCTTGGTTTCTCAAATGTGATCTCGAGTGGCAATCCCACTCCTTACTATGATCCAATCGTTTCTACCACCTCTCCTACTTTAACTCCATTTGGGGACAGTGATTTTCTCCTTTTCGAAGAAGCCGACTCTTTTCTTGCTATAGAGGATGCCAAACTTCTAACACCGAAAAGGTTTATTTGAAGTTGATCCAACATATTATGACCCTGATGGGGACATACTTCTCCTCGAAGCAATTCTTAATAGTGATCCCTCACCACCACCTCCCAATCAAGGAAATTATTTTCCGGAAACTCGAAAAGATCTTAAAATCTGTGAAGCAAACTCTTCAGTTAATGAGCCCCCTGAGGTTGAACTCAAGGACTTGCCACCTCATTTAGAATATGCATTTTTGGAGGATAACGACAAGTTGCCCGTCATAATTGCAAAAGATTTAAAGAATGAGGAAAAGGCAGCTCTAATCGAGGTTCTAAAGTCCCACAAGCGAGCCATCGCTTGGAAACTTTCTGATATCAAGGGTATCAACCCAGAGTTTTGTACCCACAAAATTCTCATGGAAGAACTAGCTGACCGCGGTTCAGCATCAAAGGCGGGTAAATCCAAAAATCCATGACGTCATCAAGAAAGAAGTTGAAAAACTTCTTGACGCCGGATTAATTTATCCGATCTCTGACAGTCCATGGGTAAGCCCGGTGCATTGTGTACCAAAGAAGGGTGGCATGACCGTCGTCAAAAACGATGAAAATGATCTTATACCGACTCGATTGGTCACAGGGTGGAGAGTGTGCATTGACTAATAGAAATTGAATGAGTCAGTACCCGAAAGGACCATTTCCCACTTCCCTCTTCATGGGACCAAAATACTGAAAGACTTGGGGAAACCAATACTATTATTTCCTCGATGGCTTTTCGGGTTATTTCCAGATTCCCATAGACCCGAAGGACCAAGAAAAGACAACCATTACATTCAAGCCCCCCGCCCCCCTCCCCCCCCCACCCCCCCTCCCTCCCTCCGCCCATAATACGGAACATTTGCCTACCGCCGCATGCCTTTTGGGCTATGCAATGCACCTGGCACGTTCCAACGATGTATGATGGCAATCTTCCACGACATGATCAAAAAAATGATGGAAGTGTTTATGGATGACTTTTCGGTCTTCGGGGATTCTTTCTCTACATGCCTATCCCATTTGGACAAAATGTTAAAACGGTGTGAAGACACCAATTTGGTCCTCAACTGGGAGAAAAGCCATTTCATGGTAAAAGAAGGCATTGTTCTTGGACACAAAATCTCCAAGTCGGGAATTGAGGTCGACCGAGCTAAAGTTGACATTATCGCCAAGCTCCCTCACCCGACTACTGTGAAAGGTGTCCGAAGTTTTCTTGGGCATGCCGGTTTTTACCGACGTTTCATACAAGACTTCTCAAAAATATCCCGCCCAATGACTCACCTGCTTGAAAAAGAGACTCCATTTTTCTTCTCAAAAGAGTGTATCGAATCTTTTAATACACTTAAAAGAAAATTGACTGAGGCTTCGATTTTGATTGCTCCCGACTAGGACTTGCCCTTCGAACTAATTTGATGTCAAGTGATTTGCATTGAGGGGCAGTCCTAGGGCAACGAAAGAACAAGCATTTCCAACCAATACATTATGCCAGCAAAACCATGACTGAAGCTCAAGCACATTACACTACGACCGAAAAAGAATTGCTTGCCGTAGTGTACGCTTTTGAGAAATTTCGGTCATATCTCGTTTTGTCTAAGAGCATAGTGTATACAGACCATTCTGCTATAAAGTATCTCTTTGCTAAAAAGGATGCTAAGCCAAGACTGATGAGGTGGATCCTTTTGCTCTAAGAATTTGATGTTGTCATCCGAGACAAAAAAGGAGCAGAGAATCTGGCCGACGATCATCTTTCCAGACTTGAGAATCCTCATCAAGATAAACTCGAGAACAAGGAAATCACGGAAACATTTCCTCTCGAAACTCTTGGATCAGTTGCTCTTCATGTTGATAGTACCCCATGGTTTGCAGATTTCGCAAACTACCATGCGGGGAATTTCATTGTCAAGGGAATGTCATCCCAACAGAAAAACAAGTTTACAAGATGTATCTAACATTACTTTCTGGATGACCCCATTCTTGTTCAAAATCTGTGCGGATCAAATGATCCGGCGGTGGTGTGCACGTCAAAAGAAGCTCACGACATTCCGAAGCGTAGCCACAATTGGACCCACCGGGGGACATCATGGTGCAAATCTCACCGCCAAAAAGGTCTTTGATGCCTATAATATAGTGGGGGGGGGGGGGGGGGGGGGGGGGGGGGGGGGGGGGGGGCCCACCCAAACCGGATTCTTTTGGCCTTCAATATATAAGGATGCCCACGAGTTGGTTAAAAACTGTGACTCGTGCCAACGACAAGGAAAAATTTCACAAAGGGATGAGATGCCTCAAAATTCCATCCAAGTTTGTGAAATCTTTGACGTTTGGCAATCGACTTTCATTGGACCGTTCCCATCTTTCTAGAGCAACAAATACATACTTGTGGCTGTCGACTACCTGTCAAAATGGGTTGAAGCGAAAGCGCTCCCCACCAACGACGCCCGAGTAGTTTGCAAATTTCTTAAATCTCTCTTTGCCAGATTCGGTGCCCCCCGTGCCATCATCAGTGATCGTGGAACATATTTTTGCAATGACCAGTTTGCAAAGGTCATGCTTAAATATGGAGTTACTCATCGTCTCTCCACCGCATATCACCCACAGACAAGTGGGCAGGTTGAAGTATCGAATCGTGGTTTAAAAAGAGAAAAAAAAAAAAAAAAAAAAAAATTTCCCCCCATTAAAAGGACAGTGGGCGAAAATCGTGCCTCTTGGTCGGACAAACTGGATGACGCTCTCTGGGCCTTCCGTACAGCGTACAAAACACCCATCGGGTGCACTCCGTACAAGCTTGTATATGGAAAGGCATGTCATCTGCCGATTGAGTTGGAGCACAAAGCTTACTGGGCCCTTAAACATGCAAACTTTGATCTCAAAACCGCGGGTGATCAACGCAAAGTTCAACTCAATGAATTAAGTGAACTGCGTGATCAAGCCTATGAAAATTCTTTGATCTACAAAGAGAAAACTAAGAGGATTCATGACGCAAAGATCAAAAACCGCGTTTTCAACGTCGGTGATCAAGTCCTCCTCTTTAACTCAAGATTGAAAATTTTCTCCGGCAAGTTGAAGTCCCGTTGGTCAGGACCATTTACCATTGTTCAAGTTTTTCCATATGGCACCGTTGAGTTATCTCAGAACTCCGGGCCAAACTTCAAAGTAAATGGTCATCGTCTCAAGCACTACTTTGGAGGTGATATCCCTGCTATGGATATCCCTGACCTCCAAACATTCCCTAAGGACAACTGAATTCAGGGAATTGGGTCAAGCTTAGTGACCCTAAACAAGCGCTTCGTGGGAGGCACCCCATGCTTATCCTAGTTTATCAGTAGTAGTAGTATGCTAGCGTAGTAATGAATAAGTGTTTAGTTGTTGTGAGGAGGCTTGCCTCTTTCCTTTTCCATGTGTTGTGTTTTGTGCTGTATTGTCCAGGATGTCCCGGATTTTTGAAGTCTCTCGTGCTATTTGTCCTTCGATCACAAGAGCTTCACAATCCTCAGCTTCATTTGGGAATCCCGATATCCTAATCTTATCGACTAACGTTTATCTTTAAGCATACTTCATAAACGGCTTAGGATTTACGTAGAAACCCTTCGTAAAACATTGAGGACAATGTTTCATTCTAGTATGGGGGGGATCTTCGATTTGATTTTTGCCTGCAGCCGTTGTTATCACGTAATCCCGTTTTTACCACCAAAATTTCAAAAAAAATGAAAAAAATTTAAAAATTTTCAAAAATAAAATAAGTGTTTTGTCACAATTTTGACTTTCCTGCTGGGTAGAATAAGAATAAATTTTGACTCGATCGAGCGTGTTGAGCTCTAGCTTGTTCCTTAACCTTTAGACTAAGCGTTCGCGAATACTCGCGAAGAACGAAAAATGATAGTGTTAAGTATGAGTTGTATGCTAAACAAGGATTATTTGGAAATTAAACTTAAATCAATAATTTTATAGTATATAGCAAAAACGTTAGACTTAGTTCAAATTTATACTTGAATTTTTCAAAAAGACGTTTTCCCTACGTAAAAAAAATGATGAAAAATGCAAAAATATAATAAACTGTGGGTTGATAAAAGTTTGCTGTATCTTGCCGGCTCACAACCGATGTTACAGCCTTCTAAAGAAAACCCATAGTAAGAATAATTATCCGAGACTGATAAAAGTTTGCTGCATCTTGCCGGCTCACAACCGATGTTGCAGCCTTCTAAAAGGTCGAAGGTTACAATTGCGTAAATAGTTAATGTTAAGTGTAAATAAAAGATCTCTTTTTGTTAAATTCAAATATGCTTTTGAACTTTGGCTATTATATTTTATAAGCTATGTGCATACGGAAAACCTGAGAGTTTTTGAAACCTAAGGTCATGATCCCCGATACTATCTCTGTATGGCGTCAAAAGCCTAGTCACTTAACCGCAAGGTTGGGATGTGCCGAGACGAAAGTCGCTACATGGGATGATCTCGCCTTCAAACTCATTATTCACGGTGGAACAAGAAACATAGATCTTGTTTGTAAAACAAAACATTGATCCATGGTTGAAATTCAAAATAGCACATACACCTTAAGATATAAATTGTCAGGAGTGAAAAGTTTACAAATTGCAAATATGAGTAGTGTTAGCATCTTAACTCATAATTAACGATGATTTCGTTTTAAGCTTGGTTTGGAATAAGTGAAAAGTCGGGAACGATGAATTTATCCTTTTTGGGGCATTCTCGGATCGAAATGCATCTTGTTCTATGATCCCTTAAAGTTATTAAATAACGAAAGTCAAACGTTCTAGTTAGTTGATTAATATGAAAAATGAAAAATACAAAAAGATGTGTAGGAATAGGTGTATATATAAAAAATGGTAAAGACGGGGATTTTCAAAACTTATGAGTCTTTAACTTCCTCGATGAACACTTAGCTACTTTTCGAGGTTATTAGTCGAGGGTGATTGAGATTCTTAGTTTTCTAAATGCTTACTTCATAGCATTGCGTGAGGACACGGCAATACCTTAGTATGGGGGATTTTTGGTATGTGTTTAATTACACATACCTTTTACCTTTAAAAACAAGTTAAAATAACCAAAAACGGACTTAAAATGCCAAAAATATGCTTGTTTTGCTAATTGTGTTGTGCAGGAACGGATATCTAAGAAAAAGACGAAAAACAAAGCCAAAACGACAAAACCCGGACACAGAATGGAAAAGCGTGGAAAAGACAAAGTCAAGACAAAGCCCAAGTCTGAAAAAGTCAACCAAAGTTAACCCTGACAAATCCAAAGTCAAACCCGAGTGTGGGGGGCGAGCCACAAGAGAAAAAAATAAGGTATAAGGGGCCAAAATTGCCAAGTCCCTAAACTTATTTAATGAAGGATATAAAGAAAATGATTGTGAGGGACTCATGCTGCCATTTTCCCAAAGAGATACCACAAGGGTCATTCCTGCCAACCCTAGAAAGTTATACACCACAAGGACTTGTGGTGTAATAACCTTTATAACACTTGGGGGGTTATTCTGCCAAGTTTCCAAACTTGTATAAACACAAGGACGAAATTTGCAAGGACAACTATATCCATGAGGGACCAAACCTGTCAAAACCACAAACTCACAACTATTTTTGAAGTACTGTACATCTTCCCAACAAGTTTCCCGCCAAACCCCACATCCTGTCTATATCAACCTCGTTGACCTCCCCACAACACTCCAAAACCATCACCATAACTAAACCCCACCCCCCACATGGTCTTGTCCACGGTGGCAATCCTAATTCCCACAAGTCAATCAAGGGTTTAGATTTAAGGCCTTGGGCACCAAGACTATCCAATGGCCATATATGTTTTGTGTTTCTACACCACACAACAAGCACATATGCTGTTTTGTCTCTACAAAGAAGCACAAGAAGAGAAGACCAATCCCTAGCTGATTGTGCTATAAAAGCTTTTGTAAGCCATTATGGCAAATAGTTAGTTTTTAGTAAGAGTAGTTATTTTAGTGTGTAGTGTTTTTTTTATAATTCAGTTTAAGTTTTAAGTAGTTCAACTTTCATGTACTTGTCTCTTTGAAAATTAATGAAAATCAGTTTAATGTTTTACTTTTTGTTCAAGTTCTTAAGATATCTTAGTCTTTTAAGCTCATACAAGCAATCTTTAACTGTTTTAAAACCTTTATACAAAGATTTAAAAAAAGAAAAAAAAGAAAAAAAAAAAAAAAAAAAAAAAAAAAGAAAAAAAAAGAAAAAAAATAATAATAAAGAAAAAAAAAAAAAAAAAAAAAAAAAAAAAAAAAAAAGAAAAAAAAAAAAAAAAGAAAAAAAAAAAAAAAAGAAAAAAAAATAAAAAAAAAAAAAAAAAAAAAAAATTAAAAAAAAAAAAAAAAAAAGAAAAAAAAAAAAAAAAAAAAAAAAAAAAAAAAAAAAAAAAAAAAATAAAAAAAAAAAAAAGAAAAAAAACAAAAAAAAAAAAAAAAAAAAGATTATAAACAAAAAAAGAAAAAAAAAAAAAAAAAAAGAAAAAAAAGAGAAAAAAAAAAAAAGAAAAAAAAAAAAAAAAATAAAAAAAAAAAAAAAAAAAAAGCTAAAAAAAAAAAAAAAAATGAAAGAAAGAAAAAAAAAAAAAAAAAAAAAAAAAAAAAAAAAAAAAAAAAAAAAAAAAAAAAAAAAAAAGAAGAAAATAAAAAAAAAAAAAAAAAAAAAAAAAAAAAAAAAACAAAATAAGAAAAAAAAAAAAAAAATAAAAAAAAAAAAACCCCCCCCTCGCTATCATCCTCCAGCCCCCCCCCCCCCCACCCCCCCCCCCCCCCCCCGCCCCCCCCCCCCCCCGCAACCCCGCGCCCCCCCCCCCGCCCCCCGCCCCCCCCCCCCCCCAACCACCTCCCCCCCCCCCCCCGCTCCCCCCCCCCCCCACACCCCCCCCCCCCCCCCCCCCCCCCCCTCCCCTCCCACCCCCCCCCCTCACCCCCCACCCCCCCCCGCCCCCCCGCCCCCCCCCCCCCCCCCCACCCCCTGAATCCCCCCACCCCCCCCGCCCCCCCCCCCCCCCCTGCCCTCCCCCCCCCCCCCCCCCCCCCCCCCCCCCACCTCTCCCCCACCCCCTCTCCCCCCCCCCCCCCCCTCCCCCCACCCCCCCCACCCCCCCCCCCCCCCCCCCCCAACACGCCCCCCCCCCCCCCCCCCCCCCTCCCTCCCCCCCGTTCCTCCAACCTCCCCTCCCCACCCCCCCCCCCCCCCAACCCCCCCCCCCCCCCCCCCTCAGCCCCCCCCCCTCCCCCACCCCACCCCCCCCAACCCCCCCCCTACCCCCACCTCCCCCCCCCCCGACTCCCCCCCCACCCCCCACCCCCCCCTCCTCCCCCCACACCCCTCCCCCCCCCCCCCCCCCCCCCCTCCCTCTCAAACCACCCCCCCCCCCCCCCCCCCCCCCCCCACCCCCCCCCGCCCCCCCCCCCGCCCCTTACCCCCCCCCCCCCCCCACCCCCCTCCTCCCTCCCCACACCCCCCCCAGACCCGCCCCCTCCCCCCCCGCCCCCCCACCCCCGCCCCCCCCCCCCCCCCGCCCCCCCAAAACCCCCCCCCTACCCCCCCCCCCCCCCCACCCCACAACCCCCCTCTCCCCTGCCCCCCAACCTCCCACCCCCCCCCCTCCCCCCCTACCCCCCCCCCCACCCCCTCCCCCCCCCCCCGCACCCACTTCCCCCGCCACCCCCCCCCCCCCCCCCCCCCCCCCACCCCCCCCCCCCCCCCCCCCGCTCCCCCCACCACCCCCCTCCCCACGCCACCCCCCCTCGCCGCGCCCCCCCCCCCCGCCCCCCCCATCGCCCCCCCCCCCCTCCCCCCCCCCCAGCTCCCCCCCCCCCCCCCCCGCCCCCCCCCCCCCCACGCCCCTCCCCGCCACCTCCCACCCCCCCCCCCCCCTCCCCCCTCCGCCCCCCCCCCCCACCCCCCCCCCCCCTCCCCCCCCCTCCCCGCCACCCCCCCACCCCCCCCCCATCCTGTACCTCCCCCCCCCCTCCGCCCCCATCCGCACCCCCCCCCCCCCCCCCCCCTCCCCCCCCACCCCCCCCCCCTGCTCAACCCCCCCCCACCCCCCCGAGCACCCCACCCCACCCCCCCCCCACCCCCCCCTCCCCTCCCCCCCCCCCCCCCCCCCCCCCCGCACTCCTCCCCCCACCACCCGCCCCCATCCGCCCCCCCCCAGCCCACCTCCCCCCCCCCCCCGCCGCCCCCCCCCCCCCCCTTCCCCCCCCCCCTCACCCTCCCCCTCCCCCTACCCCCCCCCCCCCTCCCCCCCTCCAACCGCCCCCACCCCCCCCCCTCCCCCCCCTCCCCCGCCCCCCCCCCCCCCCCCCCCCCCACCCCGCCCCCCCCCCCCCTCCCTAGCGGCCCTCCCCCCCGCAACCCCGCCCCCTGCACCCCCCGCTCCCCCACCAACCCGCCACCCCCCCCCCCCCCCACTTCCCTCCCCTCACCCCGCCACCCCACCCATCCCCCCCCACCTCCCCTCCCGCCCCCCCCCTCCCCACCCCCCCCCCTCCCCCCCCGCCCCCCCCCCCGCCCGACTCCCCCCCCTCCCGCGGTGGGCCGCCCCCGCCCCCCCCCCACCCCCCCCCCCACCCCCCCGCTCACCCCCCCCCCCCCCCGCTCCCCCCCCCCCCCGCCCCTCTTCGTGGCCTACGTCCCTCCCCCCCCCCCACCCCACCCCCCCCCCCTCCTCCCTCCCTCCCCCCACCCCCACCCCACACCCCCAACCCCGCCCGCCCCTCCACACCCCCCTCCCAATCCCCACTCCCCCCCGCCCCCGCGCCCCCGGCCACCCCCCCGTACAACCCCCGCCCACACCTCCCTCCCCGACCCCCCCCCAGCCCCGCCCCCCCGCCCCCCATCCCCCCCCCCCCCCACCCTCCACCCTCACCGCCTCCACCCCCTACACCGCCGCCCACCCCCCCCCCCCCCCCTCCCCACCCCACCCCGCGCCACCCCCCGTCCCCCACGGCCCTGCTCCCCGCCCTCCCCCGCCCCACCCCACTCCTCCCCCCCCCCCCTCCAGCCCCCCCCCCTCCCCCCCCCCCCCCCACCTCCCCCCCCCCACTCCCCCCACCACCCCATACCCCCCCTCGCCCCCCTCCCCCGCCCCCTCCAACCCCAAACGCGCACCCCCCCCCCCTCCGCCCCCCCCCCCCCTCGCTCCCCGCCCCACACCCGCTTGCCCCCAACCCCCCGCCCCCACCCCCCCCCCCCACCCTTCCTACCCCCATTTGACGCCCCCCCCCCCCCCTCCACCCCCCCCCTCCCCACGCCCCCCCCCCCCTTCCCCTCCCCCCCGCCCCCCCCCCCGCCCCCCCGCCCGCCCCCCCCGTGGCAATCTCAGACCCCCATCCCCCCACCCGGCCCTCCCCACCACCCTCCCCTCCCCCCCCACCCGCCCCCCCAACCCCTACCACCACTCCCCCCCCCCCCCCCCCCCTCTACACCCCCACCCCCCCTCTCCCCTCCCGACCGCCCCAATACCCCCCCCCTTACCCCCCGCCCCCCCCCCCCACCACTCTCAGCCCCCCACCCCATCCCCCCCCCCTCCCACCATCCCACCACCACCCCCCCCCCCCCCCCCCCCCTCCCTCACCCCCCCTCCACTACCCCCCCCTCCCCGCCCCTCCCCGGACTCCCCCGTCCCCGCTCCAGCCCCCCCAACCCCCCCCCCCCCCCCCTCCCTCCCCCCCCTCCTCCCCCCCCCCCTGCCCCCCCCAACCCTCCAACCTACCCCTCCCCCCACCCCCCCCCCTCCCCCCCCCCCCCCCCCCTACCCCGCGCCCCCCCACCCCTCCCTCCCCCCCCCTCTCCACCGCCCACCTCCCACCCCACCCCCAGGCTGCCCCGCGCCCCCCTCCCCCCCCCCCCCCTCACCCCACCCCCCCCCCCGACCCCGCAACCCCCCCCCCACCACCCACCCCCCCCACCCCCCCCGTCCGCCCCTCACTCCTCCCCCCGACCTCCCCCCCCCCCCCCTTCCCCCCACCCCCCCCACCTCCCGCCCCCCGCTCTCCCCGCCCCGCTCCCCCCCCTCCCCCCCACTCCCCCCCCCCCCCTCCCCCCCACCCGCCCCCCACCGCCCCCACCCCCTGCCCACCCCACCCGCCCCTCCCCTCTCCCCCACTCCCCACCCCCCTCGCCCCCCCCGACCCATCCCGCCCCCCTCATCCCCCCCCCACCCCCCCCCCCTGCGCCCCCACCCTCCTCCCCCCCCCCCATCTCCCCCACCCCCCCCACGCTACCTCCCCCTCCCCCCACCCCCCACCCCCCCCCACCCACCCTCCGCCCACCCCCCCCGCCCCCCTACCCCCCCCCTCCCCTCCCCCCCCCCCGCCCTTCTACCCCGCCCCCTCCCCCCCCCACCCCCCGCCCCCCCTCCCCCCCCTCACCCCTCCCCCCACTCCCCCCCCCCTCCCCATCCCCCCCGCCTCCCCCCACCCCCCGTTCCCCCCCCCCTACCCCCGTGCCTGTCCCCCCCCCTACACCCCCTCCTCCCCCTGGTCCCCCCCCCCGTCCCCCCCCCCCCCCCCCCCCCACCCACCCCCCCCTTTCCCCCTCCACCACCGCCGCCCCCCTCCCCCCCCACCCTCCCCCCTCCTCCCCCCCACTCCCCCCCCCCCCCCCCCCCCCCCCCCACCCCCACCCCCACCCGCACCCCTTTACCCACCACCCCCCCCCCCCCCCCCCCTCCCCCCCCCTCCCTCCCCCCCCTCCCCCCCACCCCCCCCACTCCCACCCCCCCCCCCCCCCCCCCCCCTCCCCCCCCCCCCCGCCCCCCCGCCAAGCACCCCTCCCCCCCCCCACCACCCCCACCCCCCCGCCCCGCTCCCGTCCCCGCCCCCTCCCCCCACCCCCCGTACTCCCCCGCCCCACCCCCCCCCCCCCCCCCCTCCCCCCCGGCGGACCCGACACCACCCCTCGCCCCTACCATCACCCCCCCCAACGCCCCACCCTCCACCCCCCCCCCCCCCCCTCCCCCCCCCCCCACCCACCCCCCCTCCCCCCCACCCCCCCCCCCAGCCCCCCCTCCACTCCCCCCCCCCCCTGCCCCCCCCCCCCCTCCACCACCCCCCCCCTGCCCCACCCCGCAACCCTCCCCCCACCCCCCTCTCCCCCTCACCCCCCCCCCCCCCCCCCCCCCCCCCAACCCCCACCCCTGACCTCCCCCCCTCCCATCCCCCCCCTCCCCGCTCCACCCCCACCCCCTCACCCCCACCCCCCCCCCCGCCCCCCCCTCCCGCCCCCCCCCCCCCATCCCCACCTCCCCCCGCGCCCCCCCCTCGCACCCCCCCGCAGCCTCCGTCCCCCCCCCTCCACCCCCCCCACTCCTCCCCCCCCCCCCCCCCCCCCCCGCCCCCCCCCCCCCCCCCACCCCGTCACTCCCCCATCCCCCCCCTCAACCCCTACCGCCATTCCACGCCTCATCCCCCCCCCGCCCCACCGCCTCTCCATCCACCTCCCCCCCCCCCCCCCCCCCCTCCTCCCCCCTCCCCCACCTCCCCCCCACCTCCAGCCCCTTCCACCCCCCTCCCTCAGGCCACCACACCCCCCCTCCCCCCCACTCCACCCCCCGCCCCCACCCTACTCACTCCTCCCCCAGACTGCTGTCCCCCCCCCCTACCGCCCCCCCCTCCCCCCTCCCCCACCATCCCCACCCTCCCCGCACACCCTCCCCCTACCCCCCCCCCCCCCTCCCGCCCCCCCCCCCCCCACCCCCTCCCCCCTCCCCACCGCGCCCCCTCCCCCCCATCCCCCCCTCCGCCCCCTCCCCTCCTAACCCCCCCCCGACCCCCCCCCCCCCCCCTCCCCCCTCACCCCCCCCCCCCCCCCCCCCTCCCACCGACCGCCCCCCCCGCCCCCCCCCTCCCCCCCCCTCACCCACCCGCACCCCCCCCTTCCCTGCCGAGCCCCGCCCCCCCCCCCCCCCCCCACTCCCCCCCCACCCCCCCCTCCCCCCCCCCCCCCCCCGCCCCACCCCCCCCTCCCCCCTTCCCACCCCCCCTCCCCCCCCCTACCAGCCCCCCCCAATCCCCCCCCCCCTCCCCAGCGGCCCCCCGCCCTGCCTCCCCCCCCCCCCCCCCACCACCCCCTCCCCCACCCCCCCCCCCCCACTCCCCCCCCCCCCATACAACCCCCCCTCCACCCACCCGATCCCCACCCCCCCCGTGCCCGCCGCGCCCCTCCCCCACCCCCCCCCCCTCGCGCCCCCCCAACCCTCCCCCCCCCCCCCCCACCCCCCGCCCCTCCGAACCCCCCCCCCCCCCCACCTCCCCAGCCTTCGCTCCCCGACCCCCCCCATCCCCCCCCCCCCTCCCACCTCCCCGCCCCCCCCCAACCCCCCCCCCCCCCCCCCCCCCTTTGCCCCCCCCCCGCCCCCCCTCCCACCCCACCCCCCCACCCCCCCGTCTCCCTACCCCGCTCTCACCCCCCCATTCCCCCTCCCCGCCCACCCCCCCCACCCCACCCCCCCGCCCCGACCGCCCTCAACCCCCTCCCCCCCCCCCACCACCCCCTCCCGCCCGCCCCCCCTCCCCCACCCACGCCCCACCCCGCCCCCCCCCCAAAAGCGCCCGACCCCCTCCGCCCCCACCCCCATCGCCTCCCCCCCCCCCCACCCCCCCCCCCTCTCCCCCCCTCCCCCCCCTTTCCCCCCCCCCCTCCTAACCACCCCAACCACCCCCCCTTCCCGCTCTTTCCCCACCCCCCCCCACCCCCCTCCCCGCCCCCACCACCACGCCCCCCCGGCATCCCCCACGCTCCCCTCCCAGCCCCCCCCCTCCCCCCCCCCCCTCCCCCCCCACCCCTCGCCCCCCACCGCCCCCCCCCCCCCGTTCCCGCTTCCCCCCCCCCACCCCCTCCTCCCCCCCCCCACCCCCCCTCTCCCCCCCACCCCCCCCCCCAACCCCCCCCCCTCCCCCCACCCCCCCCCTCGTCGCCCCCCAGCCCCCTCCCCCCCCCCACTACCCCCCCTGCCAGGAGCCCCCTCGCCCCCTTCCCCCCCCCCCCAACCCCCCTCCCCCACTCCCTGCGCCCTCCTCACCCCTCCCCTCTCACGCGCCCACCCTCCCCCCCTCCACCCCCCCCCCCCCCCCTCCCCCCCCCCCACGGCCCCCCCCCACCCCCCCCCCCCCCCCCCCCCAAACCCCCCCCCCCCGCCCACACCCACCCCCCCCCCCCGCCTACCCCCCCCCACAACCCCTCCCCCCCCCCTCCCTACCCCCCCCTTCTCCCCCCCCCCCGGCCCCTCCCCCACGCTCCCCCCCCCCCCACCCCCCCACCCCCCCCCCCCCCCCTGCCCTCCCCCCACTCCCTCCCCCGTCCCCTCCCCCGCCCCCCCCCAGCCTCACTCTCCCCAACGCCCTCCCCCCTCCCGTCCCCCGCCCCCCCCCCCCCCCCCCCCCCCCCCCACCCCCACCCCCCCCCCTAACCCCCCCCCCCCCCCCACCGTCACCCCCCCCCCCTCCCCCCGCACCCACCCCCGCCCCACGTATCCCTACTCCCCTCCCCCCCCCCCCACCCCTCCCCAGCCACGAAGAGCCCCTGCACCCGCCTGCCCACCCCCCCCACCCCCCCCCCCCCCCCCCCAGCCCCCCTACCCCCCCCCCCGCCCCCCCTCCCCCCCCCACTCCTCCACCGCCCCCTTCCCTCCACCCGTCCCCCCCTCCCCCCGCCCCCTCCCCACCACACCCCACCCTCCCCCCCACCGTTCCCCACCCCTCCCCACCCCCGCCTCCGCCCCCCCCCCCGCCCCCCCCCGGCGCCCTCACCCGGGCCCCCGCCCCCCACCCCCCCCCCAACCCACCCCACCCCCCCCCCCCCTTATACCCCCCCCCCCCCCCCTACGCCCTCCCCGCCCACCCCCCGCGCCCCCCCCCTCCCCCCTCCCCCGCCCCTCCGCCCCCCCCACCCCGCTCCACCCTCTCCCCCCCCCCCCCCTTCCCCCCCCCCCCCCCCCCTCCCCCCAACCACCCCCCAACCCCCCCCCACTCCACCCCCCTCACCTACCCCCCGCCCCCTCTCCCCCCCCCCAAGACCCCCCCCACCCACCCCCCCCCCCCCCCCCCCCCCTACCCACCCCCCCCCCCCCACCCTCCGCTCACCCCCCCCCCCCTTCCCCCCCCCCCCCCCTCCACCCCCCCTCCCCCACCCCCCCCACCCACTCCCCTCCCCCCCCAACCCCCCCCACCCCACCCCCCCCCCACCCCCTTATAACCCCCCCCCTCCCTTCCCCCCGCACCCCTCTACCCCACCCCCCCCCATTCCCCTCCCCCTCGCCCCGACCCCCCCACCCTCCTCCCCCCCCCCGCTCCCCCAACCAACCCCCCCCCCCCCACCCCCCCCCCCTCCCTCGCCCCCCCCCCGCCCCCCCCCCACCCCCCCGCCCTCCCCCTCACCCCCTCCCCCCCTCCCCCCCGATTCGCCCCCCCCAACCCCCCCCACCAGACGCCCCCCCCCCCCTCCCCCCCCCCCCCCACCCCACGCCCTGCCCCCCCCCCCCCCCTCCGCCCCCCCCGCCCCCACACCCCCCTCCCCCCACGCCCGCCCCCCACTGCGCCCCCCATCCCCCCCCTACCCCCCGCGCCCCCCCCACCCCCCCCCACCCCACCCCCCCCCCCCTACCCCCCCCCCACACCGCCCCCCCCCCCCCCACCCGGCCCCCCCCACCGGCCGCCTGGGGCGTCCCCCCCTGTCCCAACCCCCGCCCCCCCATACCCCACCCCAGCCCCCCTCACACTCTCCCCGCCCCCTGCCCTTCCTCCCCACCTCCCCTCCCGCCCCTCCCCGCCCTGCAACACACCCCCCACCCCCCCCCCCCCCCCCCCCGCCCCACCCAACCCCCCCCTCCCCCCCCCCCTCCCCCCCCGCCCCCCCTCCCACCCTCCTCCTCCTCCGCCCCCCTGCCCCCCCCGCCACCCCCCCCCCCCGGTTACCCCTCCCCCCCGCCCACCCGCCCCTCCCCCCCCCCCACAACCCCCTCCCTACTCCCCCCCGCCCCACCCCCCCCCTCTCCCTACCCACCCCCCCCCCCCCTCCCACTTGCACCTCCCCCTTCCCGACACCCCCCCCCCCCCCTCCCCCCCCCCGCCTCTCCCTTCTTCCCCACCCCTCCCCCACCCCACCCCCCCCCCCCCTCCCCTTCCCCACCCTGCCCCCCCCCCCACCCCCACCCCCCACCCACCCCCCACCCCCCCCCCCCCCCCCAAGCCCCACCGTACCCCACCCCCTACGGACTCCCTCCCACCCCCGCCTCCCCCTCTTAGCTGCCCCCCCCCCCGCCCCTCCCCCCCCCCTCGACCCCCATCCCCCCTCCCCCCCCCCCACCCCCCCCCCCCCCCACCCACCCCCCCCCCCACCACCCCCCTCAACCCCCCCCCCCCCCACCCCCCTACCCCCACTCGACCGCCCCCAGCCGCTCCCCCCTCCTAGCGCCCCCCCCTCCCCCCGTCGCCTTCCCCCCCCCCACCCCCCCCCACCCCGTCCGACCCCCCCCCCGCCCCCCTCCTCCCTCCAACCCCCCCCCCGCCCTCCCCCCCCCCCGCGCCCCCCCCCCCCTCCCCCCCCCCCCCCTCCCCGACCTCCTCGCCATCCGAACCGGGCACCCTCCCCCTCCCCCCCCCCCCCCCCCCCCCCCCCCCCACCCCCCCCCCCTCCCCCCCTTCCCCCCCAAACCCACAACCCCCCCCCCCCCCCCACGCCCCCCCCCACCCCCCCCCTCCCACCCGCTCCCCCCCCCCCCCACCTCCCCCACCATCCCCACCTCCCCCCCCCCCCCTCCCCCCCCCCCGCTTGCCCCCCCCACCCCCCCCCCCCGTCCCCCCCTCCCCACACTCGCCCCCCCCCCTCACTCCCTCCCCCCCTCCCGCCCCCCCCCCCCCCCCACGCCCCCGCCCCTCCCCCACCCCCCTCCCCCCCACCCCCGCTCCCTCATCCACCCCCCCCCCCCCCCCCTCCTCTCCGCCCTCCCCCGCCCCCCCCCCCCCCCGCCCAGCCCTCCCCCCCCCCCCTCCCACCGAACCCCCCCCCCCCGCCCCCTCACCCCGCCCCCTCTCCCCGCAACGCCCCCCGCCCCCATCCCACCCACCCCCCCCCTCCTCGCCCCCCTCCCTCCCCGACCCCCCCCTCCCACCGCCCTCCATACCCTTTCCCACCCCCCCCCTCCTCCCCGCGCCCACCCCCCTCCGCCCCCCTCACCCCCCCCCCTCCCCCCCCCCCCTTTCCACCCACCCCCCCCCCCCCCCCCCCCCCTCCCCCCCCCCCCACTGCCCCTCCCCAACCGCGCCCCCACCCAACCCCCACCCCCCCCCGGCCCCCCCCCCCCTGCCCCCTGCACCTCTCAACCCCACCCCCCCCCACCCTCCCCCCCACCCTCTGCCCGACCCCCTCCGCCCCCTCGCTCCCCCCCCCCTCCCCTCCCCCCCACCACACCCCTCCCCCCCCACCCCCCACCCCACCTCCCCCCCCCCGCCCCACTCTCCTCCCCTCCTCCACACCCAACCCTCCCCCCACCGCACCACCCCCCTTCCACCCGACTCCCCACCTCGCCCCCGCCCGCCCCCCTCCCCCCCCCCACCCCCCCTCCACCCCCCTCCCCCCCCCCCCCACCGCATCCCCCCCCTCCCCCGCCCCGTCCCCTGCCCCCCCCCCCCAACTGCCGACCCCCCCCTCTAAACCCTCTCCCTACCCCCACCCCCCATTGCCAACCCCCGGTCCTCCCTCCCCGCGCTCCCTTGTTCCCCCCCCATCCCCACCCGCACTCTCCCCGCCGTCTCCCCCCCCCCACCGCCCGCCCACACAAACACCCCCCCCCCCATCCCCCCCTCCCTGCCCCTCACCCCCCCCCACCCCCCCCGCCCGTAACCTCTCTCTCGCCCCCTCTACCTCCCTACGCCCCCGCCGCCAGGATACACCTCCCCCCCCCCCCCCCCCCCCCCCCCCACCACCACCCCCCCCTCCTCACCACCCTGACCGCCCCCCCCCACCTCCTCCCCCCCCGCCCCCCCCCCCCCCATGTTGCCCCCCCCCCCTCACTCCCCACAACCACCCCCCCCTGCCCCCCCACTCACCCCCCTCCCCCACCCCCCCCGCACCCTCCCCCCCCCACCCCACCCCCCCCCCCCCCCCCCCCCTACCCCTCCAGCCCTCCCCCGGCGTCCCCCCCCCCCCTCCCCCCCCCCCCCCCCCCCCCGCCCCCCACCCCCCCCCCCCTCTCCCCACCCCTCCCCCACCCCCCCCCTCCCCCCCCCCTTGCTGTCTCCATACCACCCCCCCCAACCCCCCGCCCTTCCGCACCCCCCCCCCCGCCGCCCACCCCCTCCCCGCCCCCTTTCCTCCCTCCGCCACTCCTCTCACCCCCGCTCCCCCGGCCCACCCCCCCCCCCCCCACCCACCACCCCCCCCCCCCCCCCCTCGCCCCCCACCCCCTCCCCCCCCCCCCCCCACGTATCTCCCTCGCCCGGCCTCCCCCCTCCCGCCCCTCCCCCACTGCCAATCCCCCCCCCCCCCCCCCCCTCGCCCCCCCCCAGCTCCTCCCCCCCGCCCCCCAACCCCCCCCCCCCCGCCCACGCACCCCCCCCCCCCCCGCCCTTCAAGCCGCCCCGTCCCCCCCCTCCCCCCCTCCCCCCCCTTCAGTCCCCCCACTCCACCCCCCCTACCGCCCCCCCCCCCGCCCCCCCCCACCCCCCCTCCCCCCACCGCCCCCCCCTCCCCCCCACTCCCCGCCCCCCAGACCCGCCCCCCCCACCCATCCCCCCCCCCCCCCCTACCCTCCACCACGCCCCCCCCCCCCCTCTAAGACCCCCACCCCCCCCCTAACCCACCCCCTCTCGCCCTTCCCGCCCCGCCCCCCACCCTCTTCCCCCCGCCTCAACCTACACCTCCACACTTGCCACCCCCTCCCCCCCCCCCAACCCCCCCTCTGCTCCACCACCCCCCCTCCCCCCCACCACTCCCTACCGCCCCCCCTCCAACTCCACCCCCCCCCCCCCACCCCCCACCACCCCCTTCTCTCCCCCCCCCACTCCCGCCCCCCCACGCGCCCCCCCGCCACCCGCCCCCCTCCCCTCCCCTTCTCCCCCTCCCCCCCCCCCCCCCAGCCCCTCCCCCCTCCCCACCCCCAACTTACCTACTCCCCGCCCCCCACCCAACCCCGCCGCCCCCCCCCTCCCCTTCCACCTCCCCCCCCTCGCCACCCCCCCCCCCTCCCCCTCCCCCCCTCCCCCCCCCCCGCCCCCCCCCCTTCTCGCCCCCCCCCCTCCCCCCCACTATCCCCCCCCCACACCCCCCCCCCCCCCCCCCCCCAACCGAACCCCCCCTCCTGACCCGCGCCCCCCCCCCCCCACCCCGACCCCCCACCCCCCCACCCTCCCCGTCCCACCCCCCACCACCGCGCCACACACCCCCCCCCCCCCGCAACCACCCCCTCCCCCACCCCCCCTCCCCCCCCACACCCCCCACCCCCCCCCTCCCCCCCACCCCCCCACCCGCCCCCTCCCCCTCCCGCCCAACCACCCCCCCACACCCCTCTCCATCCCCCCCCCCCCCCCCCCCCCCTCCCACCCCCCCCCCCCCTCCCCCCCCTCCACTCCCCCCACCCCACCCCACCCCCCGCACCCCCCTCCCCCCCTGGGCTCCGACCCCCCCTCCACCCTAATCTCCTACCCCCCCACACCCCTCGATCCCCACCCCCCCCCCCCCCCTCCCCACCCCCCCCCCCTCCGCCCACCCCCCCCCCACCCCCCCCCCCCCTCCCCCCCCGGCCCCACCACCCACCCCCCCCCCCCCCTCCCCCGCACCCTTCCCCCCCTCCCCTCCCTCCCACCCCCCTGCTCCGCCCCCCCCTTCCACCACCACACACTCCCCCACACTCCGCGTCCCCCCCGCCCCCTCCGCCCTCCACTCCCCCCCCCCCGCACCCTCTCCGCCCCCCCCACCACCGTCCCCCCCCCCCCCCCCTCTCCCTCCTCAACCATCCCCCCCCCACACCCTCCCCATCCCCACCCTTCACCCCCGTCCCTCCCCCCTCCCCCCCCCGCACCCCCCCCCCCCACCCACTCCCCCCCACCCCCGCCCTTCCGGGCCCCCGCCTCCCCTCCACCCCCCCCTCCCCCATCCCCCCCCCCCTCCTCCCCACTCTCCCTCACTCCCCCACCCCCCCCCCCCCCCCCCTGTCTACCCCCCCCTCGCCGCCCCACCCCCCCCCCCCCCCCCGCACCCCCCCCACCCCCCCCACAGCCCCTTCACCCCTACTATCCCCCCCACCCCTCCCCCCCCCCCGCCCCCCCTCCCCACCGCCTCCCGCTCCCCCCCATCCCCCCCCCCCACCGCCCACTCCCTCCCCGCCGCCCACACCTCCCCCCCCCCCCCCCCCTCCCCCCCCACCAGCCACCCCCCTACCCCCAAACCCCCACACGCCTCCCCGTCCTCACAACCCCCCCCCCCCACCCCCCCCCCGCCCCCCCGCCCCCCCCCCTCCCCCCCACCCTCCCCACCCCCCCTACTAGCCCCCCCTCCACCACCCCCCCCTCTCCCCTCCACCCCCCCCCCGCCGCGCCTCCCCCCCCCACAGCTACCCCCACCCCACCCCCCCCCACCCCCTGCCGCGCCCCCTCCGCCCGAGACCCCTCCGACCTCCACCCCCCCCCCCCGCCCCCCACAACCGCCACAACCCCTTCTACCCCACCTCCCCATTCCCCGCCCCCGACCCCCCCGCTACCCCCGAATCTCTTCCCCATCCCCCCCCGACTCCCACGGCCTCTCCCCTACCAGCCCAAACCCCTCCCCCCCCGCCCCCCCCCGCCGGCTGCCGCCCACAGCCTCGCCCACCCCCCCCCCCCCCCCCCCCCCAAGACACACTCGCCGCCCCCCCCACCCAACCGCCCCCCCCCCCCCCCCCCCACTCACCCGCCACCCTCTCGCCCCCCGCCCCCCCCCCTCCCCCCCCCCACCGCCCCTACCATACCCCCCCTCCATCCCCCCAACCCCCCCCCACACCCCGCCCTCCCCCGGCCCCCGCTCCACCCCCCCCTTCCCCCTCTGGCCCCCACGCCCCTCCCCCTCCCGCCAACCAGCCCCTCCCCAGCACCCCCCCCCCGCCTCTTCCCCCCCCCCACTCCCCCTTCTCATCATGACCCCCCACCCCCCACCTCCTCCCCCCGACCCCCCTCCCCCCCCCACCCCCCCACCCCCCACCCCCCCCCCCCCCCCTACAACCGACCCCCTCCCCCCCCCCCCCCCACCCCCCCGCCCCCCCCCTGTCGCCTCCCCCACCCCCACCCCCCCCCCTCACCCCTCGCCACCTCCCGATCTTCTCCCTCCCCCCCCCCCTCCTCCCCAACCCCCACCCCTCCCCCCCCACCCCCCCCCCCCATGCCCGCCCCCCCCCATTCCCCCCCCCCCCCTCCCCACCCCTGCCCCCCCCCCCCCCCCCTACCTCCCCCCCTCCCCCAACCCGGCCCCTCCGCCCCCCCCCCCCCCCCCCACCCCCCCTCCCCCCCCCCCCCACCTCCCGATCCCCCCGGCCCCCCCTCAGCCACCCCTCCCGCGCCCCCCCCCCTGCCCCCCCCACCTTCCATCCGCCCCCCCCCCCCCCCCCCCCCCCCCCCCTCAAAGACCTCTTAGATAGTAATGAATAATACTTGCACCTAGCGGTGGAGGTTTGATCCTTTACCAAGCCTATGGTAATTTATATGCTATGACAGGTAATGAGTGTTGATTTTCCGTTTCCCCCATATGTTATAATTTATTATACAACCGAGTGAAAGAGAGAATCCCCAAACACTTATGTGAGGTGCTAGTATATACTTTCCGTGCTTTTAATTACGAGGTCTAGAAGGTTGTGTTGTAGAATATGTTTAAAGAGTAGGTAAAATGACCCCTCATATTGTTATTGTCTAGGTAGAAAAGCCCATTTGCTTGAGGACAAGCAAATCCCAAGTGTAGGGGTATTTGATGAGGTGTCATTTTATACACTTTTTCGGGGTCGTTTAACCCCCTAAATCGTGCATTTATGCCCAAAATAGGTACTTAATCGTTCCTTTTTAGGTATTTCTCATTTGGAAGGCATTTAGAAGAATTGCACATAACTTGGGCTCATTAGGAAAAGAAACGGACAAGACTACGGACCTACACCAACATTGATCAAGAATTTCTCTACAGTGGCTGGAGACGGCGTCACAGATACAACGTGACGCCGTCACCACGAAGATCAAGACGGTGTCACATGATTCCATGACGGCGTCAGAGCATACGACCCAACCCATTATCTAGAATATTCTCTTTCATGACGGTGTCACGATTAAAACGCGACGTTGTCATAATGTTTTTCCTATATATACAAACCTAAATTTAGGGTTTTGAGTGTGTAACTTTAGTATAAAAAGAGGATACGAACCCTAATTCGTTTAGCAGCTGTAGGAGATGATTTTAGGGCCAAAAAACCCTATTTTACCTCTTCCAATTCATGTTTTAATATAGTAAGGTTTACTTAATCATTCAATATGTCTATGTGTTGTTTGATTTATTGTTCTCGCTTTATCTTTACAATGCTTGGCTAAACCTCCTATTGTGATGGATGTACACATTAGGTCTCAGAAAACCAGCTTTTGTCTGCATCGCTGTTGATATGTCTAGGAAAACGTGATTGTGTAGAAAGGATACCATTGGTTAAAAGTCTTCATACTACCTTGCCCCCTAATATGGTTTATCCACTCTTAATATATTTTACATGCACTTAGTGTACTCCTAGGGGACGTGTAATAGTCTTCATACTACCTTGCATGTGTGTTGCTCTAGCGACATACTAAGTAGATGGCGGGTTTGTGTAATTCATTCATGCTTTAGGAAATAGTTACACAGATCATCACAAGTGTGACAAGGCAACAACACTAGGAGAAGTAATCTAGGGAGTAATACATGATTAAATAAACACAGTCTTTTATCTTATTGTTATCACCAGTAGCTTAGTTAATATTTAGTTTAAACAGCTAAAACGAAACCTCTCTCCAATTATATGATTTACTTGCTTTCCATAAAACATAAAAATACAAAAATAATCTTCTCTCAACCCTTAGAATTCTGTTAGACCGTGATCAAGCCTTCCCAACCTATTCCTTGAGTGAACGTTAAACAAGCCTGAGTCTTGCCTATACTAAACTACAACGATTAGGTGCACTGCCTATGGAGTTGTAAAACTTCTTGTGTAGAAGTCCTACGATGACTGCACATCATGTTTTTGGCATCGCTGCCTGGGGAATAGTTAGGTATTGATCATAGTTTAGCTTAGTTCTACTTTCTTGAATCCTATCAAGTGAGATTTAATTTCTGTCAATTAGCTTTCTTGTACTCTATCTTTTCTTTGTGCCCTTTGTTTTGTAAATCACTCTTTCTTTCGTTCATCATCATGATGTATGAAAGACACCCCACCACACCCTCTCAAAACCCACCCCGAAACACAACCTTCCCATTCTAAAATAACATCTTGATGTTCCTACAACATCAAGGTGAATCTCTTTATGATGCGTGGACTCGTTTCAATAACTTAATCCAAAGAGTCCCTCATCATGGCCTCAATTTATGGTCCCTGGCTCAATTCTTTTATGATCATGTCGATAGATATATTCAAATAGACATTGACTATGTAGCAGGTGGGAACCTTAGGAGATTAAGTGCTGAAGAAGCATGGGAAACCATTGAGGATTGTGCCCAATGCGATAAACAGTAGAAAAACCCAACTAGCACTATTTCTAACTAAATAATAGCAAATTTGAAAACTTAATTAGTTGAGAATGAAGTGGTTAAAGTTAAGATACCTAAGTGCATACCTAAATACGATGGAGGATAAGGTGGATAATCCATGCCCACAAAGTACCCCATAAGTCCTCCCATCATTTGAGGTATTTATACCGCCCGTGACTCACCCAGAAGAAGTAAAAGAGACCATAGGAATCCCGATGGAGGTAGAACCTTTGGACCACATGAAACTAGAGGATCTAATCTTGGACACCAGCACTCATGACCTCTTTCTTAGTTCTAAGTGATTTCCTGGTGTTGATGAACCGAAGCCTCAACTTTTACCTAATTTTCACCCTTTGATGTAAATCTAGGAGACAAAAGAGGAACTGAATCACCCATCGACCCATATATTCTGTGAGTCCCTAAACGGATAGATCTTTGCAGCCTATAAAGGATGATAGCCAAACTGTATAAATACAACTGACTATATAGAAACACTGATTATGAATACAATATGTTGATGCGGAATCTCAACACAAGTACTAAGAAAAACAATGTATAACTAAATAGCAACTTCTATTAATCTGCTTTGAACAATTACAGATTACTAACTATTTGTGATATGATATTGTATGAGATTTCTTGAGGTCGTACCTAACTATGCTAAGAGATATCCTTTTATAGACTATGGATAACCCTAACAGGCTTACAAATCGCTAACAGATAACACATATCTTTTCCTAGAATATCTCATACATGTCTCATAAACGGTACTAACTATTTTCTAACTAACGGTACTAACTAACTGATCAGTACTTACATCTTGTACTGTCGGTACTAACTTTAACTAACAGTACTAACTATTTGTACTGTCGGTACTAACTTACTAAAACATAAATCCTAATAATCCTCCCTTAAACATGAATGTTGAACCATTTTAACTTCATGTTTCTTCAAATTTATCTTCTTCTTTAAACCCTTAGAGGATGTGGTATGTGTTTAATTACACACACCTTTTACCTTTAAAAACAAGTTAAAATAACCAAAAACGGACTTAAAATGCCAAAAATATGCTTGTTTTGCTAATTGTGTTGTGCAGGAACGGATATCTAAGAAAAGGACGAAAAACGAAGCCAAAACGACAAAACCGGACACGGAATGGAAAAGCGTGGAAAAGACAAAGTCAAGTCAAAGCCCAAATCTGAAAAAGTCAACCAAAGTCAACCCCGACAAATCCAAAGCCACAAGTGAAGAAAAATAAGTTTAGGGACCAAAATTGCCAAGTCCCTAAACTTATTTAATGAAGGATATAAAGAAAATGATTGTGAGGGACCCAATCTGCCAATACATCAAAGATATACCACAAGGGTCATTCCTGCCAACCCTCCAAAGATGTAACCTAAAAGGACTTAACTTGCAAAGACCTTTATAACACTTGGGGGGTGTTTCTGCCAATATCCAAAACTTTCATATAACACATGGACGAAAATTGCAAAAGAGATATAACCCTTGAGGGGTTATTTGTGTCAAACTTCCAAACCCTCACCCCCGATTTAAATTACTGTATATCTTCATCAAGCTTTCCCGCCAAACTTCATAACCCCACCTCCTGTCCATATCAACCTCGTTGACTCCCCATAACACTCCAAACCCTTCAAAATCACTTACCCCACCCCCCACATGGCCTTGTCCACGTTGGCAATCCAAAATCCCTCAAACCCGATCAATGGTTGTTATAATTCGGATTGGTGAGCAAGAAATACCAAGGGCTAGGATTGCTTTGTGTTTATACTCTCACAACAAACACAAACAGCTGTTTTGTGTCTACAAACTAGCACAAGAAGTGAAGACAAGAGGAGAAGCCAAAACCCTAGCTTATTTGGCTATATAAGCTTTTGTAAGCCATTATGGCAACCTAGTTAGTGTTAGTTTTTTTTTAAAGTGTAGTTTCTCAGCTCAGTTTAGCTTTTCAACTTAAATTACTTTGATGTACTTGTACTTTCTTTTTAATGAAAATTCAGCTTAAATTTTACATTGTGTTCTAAGTTACTTGTGTTTCTTTAACAACCATATAAGCTCTTAATATAAGCTCTTTATAATCTGTTTTAAAGCTTTGATACAAAAATTTAAGAAAAACTTAAAGGAAGAAAGAGTCACTGTTTGATCAAGCAAAAGGATGAATGAGCAAACAAGGATGGCTCATTGGGTTGCTTAGTTTAGCTTATTTATAAGCTAAGGGTAGGATTAAAGCTTATTTAGGTGCATTTACTCCTGCTTTGAGCAAGGAGTTAAGGTACACTTCCCCTTAAATTTTTGCTTAAAGTTACTGTAGCATTGCTTATTTTTAGCTTATTAATGACTTATTGTGCTTATTCGTGTTTAGTGATGCTTAAAAATGCTTTTTAGTTGCTCATGTATCATTCACTTGCTACTTGCATAAAAACTGTCTAGAAAGCTTAGTGGTGCTGTTAGCTTATAAGTTTTTTTTAAATGCTTATTTGTTTGTGCTTTTCACTTTTTATGATTTAACCTTGCATGTTTAGTAGTTGTTTTTAAAGTTTAGTGCTTAATTCAGTAATTAAAAGTGTTAAACCCGTTTTTAAAATTATAAAGGGGTGTTTGGGTTAAGTCTAAAATGGGTCAAAAATGGAAGGTCATGGGTTGTGACCATTTGGCTAACTTTAGCTTAAGTTATTAAGCTTGTTTAAGTCTGTTTTCAAAAGTTTTTAAGTCCAAAAGTTGTTTTTCAAGTTTTCTAAATTGTTCTTTAAGACTGTGTTTTTTTTAAAAGAGATACAATATATTTTATTTTTTTTGAAGTTTCACAAGTAAAACCAGTTAAGCTGTTCATTCCAAATCCTAAAAGAATTGTTTTTCAGTTGATGAATCTTTGTGCACAAGCTCACCTTAAGCCAAGCTTAATCTCTTAGCCTTAATTTTAATTATGAGCTTATTGACAGCGTTTTTAAGTCTGTCAAATTAGCTCCTTTTTTAGATTATTTACCCTGGTGCTAAGGGGTCGTTTTTAGGCATTCTGTTCTAGCTTATTAGGGGGCCTCAGCCCTAGATTTTGGCTTTTCTAAAAAGCCAATAAGCTCTTTGATAAGTCCCCTTTGTTTCAGATCTTAAGAAGCCCTTTTTGTTGCTTATTTTTAAGCCAAAATTGTGTCCCTAGGCTTAAAATTTACTCTAGCAGTACTAACTCTTAAGTTAGTACTGCTGAGGGTATTAAGCCAATTTTTGGCTTATTGAGCTTATCCCATTTGCTTATTATTGTTCCTAGTAGTTCATTATGATGGTATGTTGAATTGGTTTGCTTATTTTCTTACTTTGCTTGCTTATTTTGTGTTAACAGTCAAAAAGATTTAGCCATTTAAGCCTTAAGCTTATTGAAGCTTTCTGTCTAGCTTAAGCCCTTTTCAGCTTATTTAGTTGTGGATTTCAACTCATTAGTGCTTGTTTAGGATAGGTTAGATAATTCATTCAGCTTATTTGTTCAAACTCTAGCTTATTAATCCAAAAAGTCAAAAAGAGATAGCCATTTAAGCCTTTAAGCTTATTTAAGTTTCTGTCAACAAAAAGCCCCTTTTTCAGTTTATTTATAAGCTTTTTCAAAAAGTCGTAGTTATGAAAATTGTTAAGCTCAAGGAGCTTAACAAAGTTGTTTGAAAAGTTTTTGTAAAAAAAAAGGGGGAGATAAGGGGAAACCCGGGTGAGCAAGACTCGAACCCGGGCCTCTACCCTCAATACACCCCTCTTTTATAACATGTCTTACCGCTGTGCCCTTGGGACTTCTACGTTAGAAGCCCAAGTGGTTTAGTATTTAAACCCTTTTTCACCCTTAAAGCTATAAGCTGTTTCCAGCTTATTTCGAGCTTATTTATAAGCTCAATTTTGGGTTTCTTATTTTTCGTAGGATAGTGTTAGTGTAAGGTATTTTAGGTAATTTTTTCAGAATTTTTAAAAATAGTTTAATATTTTTTATAATTTAATTTAGTTAAAAGTTTTAAAAATTCATAAAAAATACAAAAATTATCAAAAAAAATATTTTTCTTTTTTATAAAATTTTCTTTAGTCATATATTACGTAGGAAAAATACAAAAATTTTCGTAGGGTTATTTTTGTAACTTTTTTATTTGTTAAGAACGGGGCTCGGGTACGGATTTTGTCTTGACTCGTTTTTTGGGTCAAACGACCTCTGTTTTCAGTCTAGTCTTTTTCATTCTTCATTATTAGTTCCCTAGAGTAGTAAAAATTTAAGTTCAAAAACTGTTTTTCAAGTTTTCTAATTTGTTTCTTAAAACTGTTGGTTTTAAAAGAAGCTCAAAGAGCTTATTTGGATAAGCTTTAGTGAACTTAAGTTGTAGTGCTATTTTGATGTCATTTGTGTGTGCCAAAACCAAGTAGCCAAAGCCTTAGGATCCCTTGTGTTTTGTACCAAATTCTGTCAACTTTTTCTTAGTTTTTCAAAAGGCCAAAAGGAGTCCCAATTTCATTCAAGAAAATCAGAAGGTACATTAGTGTTTTAGGTTCTAAAAATGTGTGCACAAGTTCATTTCCTGGTATTCTTCATCTGTTTTAACCTAGTTTTTCAATTTGAGCTTATTTGACAGCTTATTTTAAGCTGTCAATATAAGTCCTTTTTTTAGTTCATTTCCCCTGGTGCTAGGGGCTTATCTTTAAGCCTTCTGTCCTAGCTTATTAGAAGGCCTTAGCTCAAGCTTTTGGCTTTTCTAAGAAGCCAATAAGCTCCTTTATTAAGCCCTAGCTTTTCAGACCTTAAGTCATCCTCTAGGTAGCTTAAAATTAAGCTCAAAGTAGGCTCTTTGACTGTTTCATCTAGTTTAGTGTAGTAAATTGCTTATTTTCTTTTTCTAGCTTATTAGGAGCTTATTAGTTATAGCTTTTTATTCTCTTTTACTTATTTAGCTTGGTTTTCTGTTTGTCTTAGCTTATTGGTCCTTTCCTTTTGCTTATTGTGTGCTAACAGCCAAGAAAAAGCCAACATGTGCCCTTAAGCTTATTTAAGCTTTCTGTCTATTTAGCCCTTGTTCAGCTCATTTAGTTGTTAGCATTTTAATTCATAGTGCTTATTTAGCTTAGGTTAGATAATCCCTTTTAGCTCATTTGTTCAAATTCTAGCTTATTAGTCCAAAAAGTCAAAAAGATATAGCCATTTAAGCCTTAGCTTAATTTAAGCTTCTGCCCAAACAAAAAAGCCCTTTTTCAGCTTGTTTTTAGCTTTTCTCAAAAAGTTGCAATTATGAAAAATGATAAGCTCAAGGAGCTTATCAAGTTTGTGTAAAAAGTTTTTGTAAAAAAAAGGGGGAGATAAGGGGAAACCCGGGTGAGCAAGACTCGAACCCGGGCCTCAACCCTCAATACACCCCTTTTATAACCAAGCCCTTACCGTTGTGCCCTTGGGACTTCTACGTTAGAGTCCCAAGTGGTTTAGTATTTAACCTTGTTTTACCCCTTTAAGCTATAAGCCCTTTCGAGCTTATTTTCGGCTTATTTATAAGCCGAATTTTGGGTGTCTTATTTTTCTTAGGCTAGTATTAGTGTAAAGTAATTTTAGTAATTTTTTTAGAATTTTTAAAAATAGTTTAGTATTTTTTTTTTAATTTAATTTCGTTAAAAGTTTTAAAAATTTATAAAAAATACAAAAATTATCAAAAAAATATTTTTCTTTTTTAGAAAATTTTCTTTAGTCATATTTTACGTAGGAAAAATAGAAAAATTTTCGTAGGGTTATTTTTGTAAACTTTTGTTTTTTAAAGAACGGGTCTCGGGTACGGTTTTTGTCTTGACTCGTTTTTGGGTCAAACGACCTCCGTTTTCAGTCTAGTCTTTTTCATTCTTCATTATTAGTCCCCTAGAGTAGTTTAGAAGTAAAAATTTCTTCGTAGGGTTAATTTTGAAGATTTTAGGTTTTTGACCCCTTGTTTGGGATTCCTGCTCTCGTTTTTCAGCTTAATTTCATAATTTTTAGGTTTTTATTAATCGTTTTTGTTTAATATTGTTTAACTCAGCTTTCCACACTCTCAAATCATTTCTCTCATTCAAACTCCAATCTTTCGACTATATCGATTCTCCAATCCAGCCTCGTTGGGGATAAACGACCCGGGGATATTCTATACTACTCCTCGGTTTCATTGATTATGTTTTTAGATTACACTTACTATATATATTGTATTATATATTATATATATTTTAAGGTGTAGTTTAAGAATTCAATCAGGATGTATCCAAACACTCTTATCATTTCTTGATCTTGTAAACTCTATCCTTCTTCAGCAGCAACTTTGTCTTCTCAGCAACTCAGCAACATCTTTTCAGCAACAATCCAACTAAGTTGGCTTTATAGTTTTTGGCAAACTACCAGCCATTAACGGATTTGATGTTCCTTTACCAGTAGCCATTTGCTCTGGGATAGCTAACTCTTCATTTTAAAAAAAATGGTGAGTTAATTACCATACAGTTTTTGGTAAACTGTCAACCATCAACGGAATTGGTTTGTCTTTACCAAATACCGTTTGCTTTTGGACTAGCCAATGCTTCATTGTAACAACATGGTGCATTGATAAACCATATAGCTTTTAGCAAACTATCAGCTATCAACAGATTTGATTAGTCTTTACCATGAACTGTTTGATCATGGACTAGCCAACTCTTCACCACAGAAGCAAGGTGAGTTGAGAACCTTACAATTTTTGGTAAATTGCCAACCATAAACGGATTTGAGAAGTCTTTTCCACAAGCCGTTTGCTTATGGACTAGCCAGTTCTTATGCCTGTTAAGCATGGTGAACTGATGACCATTTGTTGTGTGGTGGTTAGCCAACACACAAACCCTTCTCAATCCCATCAGTCTTACTCTTCAGATTCTAACTCTACAAGTATATTCTTGATAAATTTAATCAATTCCAATTCCATAGTATTCTTTTCTTCAGACTCTAACTTCAATTTCAGCATTTGCATCAGTACTTCCTTTCTTAAAGGATACTTCTTCTCTACCAACATATGGATGACTAAACCTGTGTCAGTCACTAAAGTATGTACTCCTGAAGAACCATGCAACTTCCAACTCATAATCTTCCAATCTTGTTGTGCATTCCAAAACTCATTTTCATCATCTGGATTGAACATTACCATCAAATCTCCCCAAAGTACTCTGTCAAAACCTTCAGGCATCTCATCTTGGTATTTTTCCATTACTAGTTGATACACAACATTCAGATCTTCTCTATCAAATATGGACAATACTATCATCAAAGTACTAAAATATCTCTTATGTCCATTACTCCTAATCACCACATTTAGATTAATCTCCTCAAGGTGTTCAGCTTGATCAGTTTATGGTCTAGCTCCAAGACACTCTGTCTTCCATTCTTTGATAGGATATTTTCTGTCAAGTATCTCATAGTCCACTTCTTTTTCCTCATCTGGAGCTATAGTTAAGTGTAATCTCAGCTCATCATTCTCTTATGCACTATCAATCTGCAGAGTGTTTTGAATGTATCTTCTTTTTCCTTGACTTCATCTGTTTCCTATTACCAGTTTTCTCTCTGGTACTCTTACTCTTCTTCTATACTCTCCTTTCTGAACTTCTTCTTTACTTTCAATTCCTCCTGTGAGTACTTTCACTTTTAAGGAATCACTCTTCTCCATTCATTCATCCTTTTGATAAACTTTCATCTCACAGACCCTATAGAAAATAAAAATCTTCATCCTGACCTCTTAATCTTCTCATAGTGGGGGGAACAAACTTGTACTTCTCAAACTTCTTGATTTTTCAATTCAGCATAAGCTTAAGTTTCCTACATGCTTCAAGTAGGTCATCATTGAATTTCTCATTTATTCATGGTTTGGTTCTATTCCCCTGATGGCCTCTAATCTCTTGTTGAGTAAAGAAATCATCTTTGAGCAGCAATTGTGTCAATGAAAGGAACTTTGCTCTTCTTCTATGTAAATTGCTCTCTTTCTTGTTCATGAAGCTTCTTACAAGAAGTCTATCTGCCTCAATCCTTGCCTTATATTCATCAAAATTTCTTATGAGAGCTTCATTGGTAGCTTTTTCTTCAGCTATTCTGTTTCTTTCCTCTTCACCTTCCCACTCTTCTTGTATTTTCCTAGCCATCTCTTCATCACTTTCAAGCTGTTTAAACTTCTTCTCAGCTTCAGGAATACCATCAGATTCACTTTCAGATTCATCCTCCTCTTCAATTTTCTTCTTTCCTTTGTCTTTTTATCAAATCTTTGGAAGAGTGCTTTAATGTCAGTAAGTGATCTTATAGAGGTAGCCTAGTCCAGTCCATTTTTCTTCAATATCCTCAACACTACACCTTTCCCTTTTCTCTAAAAACTGCTTGGCTTGACTCATGTTGAGAAGAACCTTAGCTATTGTTTCATCATCTCCAAATATTGTAGAAGTAGGTGTTTGAGTGGCTTGAGTAGCACTTCCTTCTTCAGTATGATCTTTAGTACCTTTTCTTTGCCCATCAGTACTTTCAATTTGCTCTTCAGTACCTTCAATGTGTTCTTCAGTACCTTCATTTTTCTCTTCAGTACCTTCATTTTGCTCTTCAGTACCTTCAATTTGTCTGTCAGTACTAACTTTGGATCCGTCAGTACTAAACTATTAGTCTGTCAGTGACTAACTTTCTCCAATGACAAGTACAAACCCCTCCTGTCAGTTCAAGTACATCTTCATACTACGTATATTGCTCATCAATCTCCTTGTCTTCATCCATCCCCATAATCTCTTGTCCTCCCCTCATACTGAGCATTCTCTTATTCCAAATGGATCAACTTTAATCTTCAGGTAAGCATCAAACAGAGGATCTATTTGAACTATGACTCTCCTTTAGCAAACTTCCTCCCTTGTTTAGATACAGACTCTTTGTGCACCCTAATGTTTCTTACAGAAGCTCTTACTTGGTAAACGTTGCTTCAATTAGACACTTTTCCAGCCATCACTGGTGTTTGATGAAAGGTATAGCTGCCTCTTGAGCTTTGTGATCTGAGCCTTCATGTGTATTGTATTTCCTTGGCTTGATCATGAAACCAGGCAAAATAAAGAGAGACAAAGATCATAGACACTTTGGAGAGTCATGTCACCCTCATTCCCTGAAAGGGATTTATCACTGGATGAATGACCTCCAAGATTCTCACCAGAAGTTTCTGGGATAGAATCAGGAATAGTAGTAGTGGGTGAAGGTCTTGGGGATAGGTTAGGGCCAAGTGCTCAATAGTACCTCACAGTTTGAGCAGGAATGAGTCATCGGTGGCTCATAGGAACATCCACTAAGTGGAGCAGGAATGGGTTGTAAAGGTTGTGCTTCAGATGACTATCTGAAGGAGGCACCCACTCCTGATTGGTTGTACCAACGTAGTGGCAAACAAAGGGGCGACTTTCCTGAGAAATGCTTACCCTTCTTAACCAATGAAAGAAAATACATTACAGTTAAATATTTACAGGAAAATGATCTAAGGTACAGACACATTAGCAGTTGATTATCTAAAAAGATAGAAATAAACGTGGGTACATTACAACTTTTCTAGCATCTAAATGACTAAGCATACATCAAAAATTAATTTAGAAAAATTATACTTCTGATTATATGATAATCAATGATAGCAGTGGCAATGTAAGTAGGAATTTGATCCCAAGAGGTACTTTTGATGACTAAACAATGATTAATTTAATGAAATAAAAAACTCCATTAGGTTGAAAACAAAAGCTTTATTAAATGTTAGCACTGTTAAATCCCCTCATACCCATTTGTGTAAAACATCAATATATCCTGATTAGGTAAATGATTCTACTCCCATCTTCAGCATCCATCAAAAAGAAGATCACTTCTTATTATTCCTCAGAGATAAACACATACTGCCCAGCTACTTTGCAATAAAGGCCTAACATTTTTGATTGTTTTGGACTTCAGCAGACGTCTAAAAATGTTCAACAATGTAGTAGAATACAGACTGGACTTACAGTGTAGAGCTGATGATGAAACAGCGCTTTAGAAAATCAATATCTCGTGAAACACTACATTCCATTCAGACTCTCCAAAATATGCGCCATGTTATGCTCGGACATGAAATCAAGACCATCCATTGTACTGAAAGAGAAGATCGTCTCGTTAAGAGAGATATTAGGCTTAGTAAATGCGAATGTTAATTTAAAGAGAGAATGAGTAAGAACTGCGCAATTGGGATGGTTTTATATAGGTTTTAGGAGACCAATTTCAAGGAAACAGTTTTCCAATTTTACACTTTGTACCCTTGGCGTATTTTTTCTTTTTTCTTTAACGTCCTATCAGGGTACAAACTTTGCCCAGCGGTACAACTGTCACTGTCGGTACTAACTTGTCCACCCAAAAGAAGAACAATGTATGTAAATCAAGAATGCTTTAGTAGACCATCAGTAACTCTTCTCAATGACCCTCTAAACTCTTTCAAACCTCTAGAAATGCAGCACCTATGGTTAACATGTTTCTTTATACAAACTATACAACACAGCATATTGCCTCCCTTTAACCAATGCAGCATATAGGAATTATCATACCCCAATAGAAACAACCAAATAACGAAACCTGCAAACATCATTGCCTTGGTGAGTAAATCAGCTACATTGTCATCAGTGTGGATTTTAAGCACCTGAATGAGTTTCTTTTCATAAGCATCTCTTATGAAATGATGCCTAATAGCAATGTGCTTTGTTTTGGAATATATACTTGGATTCTTGAACAAACAAATGGTGCTCTCATTATCAATGTAGATTTTTGTGTTCATGAAGTTGAACCCATAGTCTAACATTTGATTCTGAATCCACAAAACTTGCCCACAGCAGCTTGCAGCAGCAACATATTCTGCTTCTGTAGGTGAGAAAAAGTAGCCACAATGGTCTGCTTCTTGCATTGCCAAGAAATGAGTCCTCCTACCAAGAAAATTGACAAACTCTCTATTGTTGAATTCTGTCATGATTTGCTCCACATAGTCACTTATCTGAGTAGGGCTCCAGTCAAATGAAGACACTCTAGATACCAAAGAACCCATTTGGTTGCCCATTAGGTACTAAAATATTCTCATGACAACACTTAGATGGGAAGACTTAGGAGTTGACCTGAAACCTAGAACAGCACAACTGCACAACATAATATCATTCCTAGAAGCATCAAAACATTAAAGAGCCAATCATGGACCTATAGAGATGAACAACCACAACATTGGCCACCTCAATCCTTGACTAAAGGCTTTGAGTCTCAATATGGTGTACACGCAAGTCTTAACACATTGGCAAAGACAAACTTCTTCAGGATTTCTTTCAACATACATATCCTTGACTAAAAAGATACCTATCTGGTTTGTTTGACTATGTAAGCCAAGAAAGAAAGTGAGCTCTCCATTGAACTCATGCTAAATCTACACTTCATTAATCATCAAACCATCACACCAAGATTTCTTTTGTAGACCCAAAAGATGAAATCATCCACATAGACTTGGAACTAGTATGATATCATGTTTTGTCCATCTTAGGAAGATGTTTAGTCATGGTTTCCTCTTCTGTACCATTCTTTAACAAGAAAGTGATAAAGTATCATACCAGTCTCAGGGAGCATGATGAAACCATATAGACATATTAACCACTTTGTAGACTTTTTGGATATTTAGGATCTAGAAAACCTGGTGGGTTGAACACAAATACCTCTTCATCAATTTTCTCATAAAGTAATGCGCTTTTCACATCCATTGATGAGACTAAAAGCCCATATATGAGGCTAAGGCTAAAAAGATCCTTTATGGCTTCAAGTCTGGCCACGGAAGCAAAAACCTCAACAAGTCCTATCCCTTCCTCTTGCCTATGTCCCTGAACAACTAACCTTTGCTTTATTTCTGACAACAACTCCCTCTTTCATCCTTCGTATTTCGATGAAACCCACAAGTAGCCGATAGCCTTCTTCCATAAGGCAAATCCTACTAAGACCCAAACTTCTGTATCTCGACACTGCACAATTCTTCGTTGCAAAGCATCAACCCATCTTCCATCTCAAAGCTTGCTGAAATCTTCTTGGGATCATGTTGAGAACAGGAAACAAGCAAATAAACAATGATGAAAGTCCTTATGGGTTAGTTCTCTTTTTTGCTTTTTGTACATAGCTAACAAAGCATGTAGCTCCAGACTTGTATACTTGCTTCTTGTTTGAACTGCTGAGTTTGGATCTCCTAGAATAAGAGCTGAAGGATGAGAGGAATGAATCCTTGATGTGGGAATAGGACTAACATTCACAACAGTTTCCAAGTTTGTGAAGTCAAAAGCACTGCACCCATCATCATCAATAAATGAAGTAGTGAAGATACCATCAGTGGAATTTTGATAAATATCCTCAAGTGGAGGTATTTCTGAGTCATCTTCTTCAGGATTTGTTGGATCAGAAAGAGATAGTCCCTCATGAGGACTGGCAGTACTAACTGGTAAGCTAACAATATTAACTAGGTTAGTACTGCTAGCTTTAGCTGGTGTGCTAACAGTACTAAAAATGTTAGTACTGCTAGGCTTAGCAGCTCCTTCTTGAATAATCAAGTTCTCAGTTTCTTGTGCAAACTTCTTTCTGAGAGCTTCAGCTTCCTCATTAGCCTCCTTTTCTTGCCTCTTAAGTCTTTCAAGGTCATCCATAAAGACTTGTTCTTCCTCTCTTGGACCTTCTCTCTTATCATCTGTTGTTAATGGCAGGAGTGAAATGTTGAAAGAATAAGAAGCCAAAGATCTCTAGGGTTCATGTTGAACAGAAACAAGCAAATAAACAATGATGAAAGTCCTTAGGTTATTCTCTTTTGTCTTTTGAACATAGCAAACAAAAGCATGAGCTCCAGGAACTTGTATCTACATTGCTTCTTGTTTGAACAGCTGATTTGGATCTCCTAGAATAAGAGCTGAAGGCTGTGAGGAATGAATCCTTGATGTGGAATAGGGACAACAATCACATCATTTCCAAAGTTTGTGAAGTCCAGACCACTGCAACCCTCATCATCATAAAGATAGAAGTAGTGAAGATACCATCAGTGTAATTTTGATAAATATCCTCAAGTGGAGTATTTCTGAGTCAATTCCATCTTCATTGATTTGTTGGATCAAAAGAGATATCCCTCAAGAGACTGGCAGTACTCAATTGGTAAGCTAACAAATGATTAACTAGGTATACGCTAAGCTTTAGCTGTGTGGCTAACAGACAAAAAAAGTTAGTAACTGGCTAGGCTTAGCATCCCCTTCCTTGAATAATCAAGTTCTCAGTTTTTTGTGCAAACTTCTTTCAGAGAAGCTTCAGCTTCCTCATTAGCCCACTTTTCCACGGCCTCTTAAGTCTTACAAGGTCACCCCTAAAGACTTGTTCTTCCTCTCTTGGACTTCTCTCTTATCATCTATTGTTAATCCAGGAGTGAATTGTTGAAGACTATAGATGGCCATATGGTAGTACAAAAACAGTCTATGAAGAGTAAGATTAGTCCATATTCATCTTTTATTCAGAATCCCCTGCATCAATAATATCTTCTGTAACCTGCATTTGGTTAGCTTCTTGTTGACTTCTGTAGTTTTAGCTGATACACTGAACTAACAGGATGAATAATTTCATAGAATCATCAAATAATCAATATCAAAAAGCCAAGTTGGACCTTTCCTGCAACATTCAGTTTTGTTCTCTAAGAAGGAGATGTGCAGGTTTTTCATCAACTCTTTTTGATTCTAAATTGTATAATCTCTAAAAGCCTTGCATTGGCAGAGAATACCTACTAAAAATCCGTTTCATATCTGATTTACCAGCAAACTTGCCAGGTGGTCATGGTATTCAAGATGGTCACATGCACCCCAAAAGTCTTATATAACTATAATTGGTATCTTGCCAGTTAAAAAAAAAGTTCTAAGTTGTCTTATTATGAGGCTTGGTCACTAATACCCTGTTTAGAACATAACAAGTAGTACAAACTGCTTCAGACCCAAAAAGTGTTTAGTAAAAATGAAACTGGCAAGCATGTCCGTGTACCTCAATAAGAGTCCTGTTCTTTCTCTCACAGCAACACCATTTGTTGTGGAGTTCGGCATACTTATCCCTCTTGAATTCCTTTAACCCTCATATTCATTCACATCCCTGTTCTTAAATTCTTTACCATTATCACATCTAATATTTTAACTTTTTGATTCAATTGGGTTCTCTATCTATCTTATAAAGTCCTTAAGGATTGCACTATTTCATCCTAGTTCTTAAGAAAATACCCAACTAAAACTGCTAAAAATCATCAGTGATAACTAGTCAAATAGGTTTCCATAATGTTTAAAACTCTCTTACAGATGTAGGTCCAAACAAATCCATATGAAGAAGTTGTAAGGAGTGGCTAATAGAGCTTACTGATTTGGCCTTACAGGAGGCCTTGTGTCTTTCCTTCTGACAAGCAACACAAGTTTGTCATTTTTGAAAAGCTTAGAAGGTAAACCTCTTACAAGGTTCCTTTACAAGTTTTGTTTAGATTTTTGAACTTAACATGACCCTACCTCCTATGCCATTTTGATAGATTCATTCAGTTTAGCTTTTGCAATTAAACAAGCCAATCCCTCCTGAAGGAACAATGTTTCTCTAAATTAAAAACTGTACATGTTGTTTTGTCTAGGAATTTTAAGTAATACTTGATTTTCATCAGGTAACTTAAACTCAGAAGACAAAACAAGACATTCAGAGTCAGTAAACAGAACCTTGTTCTTTTTGTCACACATTTGTGACACAAAAAAGAGATTGAAATGCTGAAGTTCTTTTACAAAGCATACATCCTCAAAATCTAACTTACACCTTTTTAAATTTTACCTTGTACCACTGATATAACCTCTTACTACCTCCAAAAGCAACAGTCCACCATTAAAGTCTGAAATTCAGCAAGGAGGCCCTTGTTTCCTAGTCACATGTGCCTGGAACATCCACTATCAACAATTCCTTTAATTCTTTAGAGCCCTATGTGGATAATCCTGCACCTTAAAAGAAAGAGATTAGATTCTCTTAGGGACCCAAGCCTATAGGACTAGTCTGCTATTGGATCTTTGAAAGTGTAATTATTTCTAAGATTGGATCCACCAATGTAATGGAGATTTTGTCCAGATTGTATCATTGTAGGATCTCCAATTACAACCTGCTGAGTGGCTTAACTAGCAGTAACCCTTTTTCCCCCAACAGTACTAACTGCAATTACATTAGCACATTAACTTTTGTTTTGAAAAATCTTGATTCTAAGTACAGTTAGCCTTTTGAAAGGTCCTTGAAGGATATGATGAGTTTTGTAAACAACATTTGCTGGTCTAACTCTAGTTCAATATGGGCTTACATTATTACGTTCATTTCAGTACTAGTTATACTGTCTGTCGTTACACATTGCCTAGTAGTACTAAATTTTTTTAGTACCATCTAGTTTAGCAGTATTAACTGGAATTTATACCAGTTCTAGTTAGTACTATGCTGAAGGAACAAATTGTTTTTGTTATTCACTCTTTGCACCATTATTCCAAACCATTGTTTAACTCAGCTTTTTCTGCATTCCTTTCTCATGGAAATCACAATCTCTAATTAAATGATTAACACTACCACATACAAAACATGCTCTTACAGTAAACCCATACCCCAACTCTGTCTTATCAACTTTAGGTTTTTGACTATGTGTGTATTGATTCTTAACAGTTTCCCTAGGAGTTTTTACTTGCTTATTAGCAAAACCTAAGGGTGTTTTCATTGGTTGTTTTTGTTTTGGTATAGTCACACACGTCATCTTCCTATCTGATTCATACACTCACAATTGATAGAGCAACACAACCAGACCTTAGTTGACATCTACCATAGATTCCAATGACAACTGGTTCATACACAATTTCAAGTGTTCTATACTAATGTTGATCACTTATATAACAAAAAACACTTGATTTTGATTCAGATTCATCTAGGTTGATCTGTTTGGACCAGATGTTAAACTAAGAATCATCTATTTTGCTACATCAGGTCCTGGAAGGCTTGTAATTATTTCCTGTCATGGGTGGGGGTACATCATAGCATCCCTCTGCTGTAGAAAACCTATCATACAAAGGATTGGTTTCTATCTTACTTCTCTCTTATTCATAAAAACACTCTGCAACACACATTTTCATAACTCAAATAACCACATATCTGTGATCCCATATCCACGCCTATAACTTATCATTAGCCACTCATTTGGGTATTTAACAGTTTCACTAAATTCTTAGAAAGAATTATCCATTATTTCTACTTTACCTTTAAAATCTACTTTTCTTTTTGAGCTTCTGTCTATAAATTTACTATGTATTTGAAACATCTGTTTTATCATCTAAATTCTATTTTATAAACATTATCTTTGTTCTAACCAAAGTTGTCCTTGTTGAATAGCAACTAACTGTGCTATTCAACTTACTTAAGACCTGAGAATATGCCTTTATTATCATATGATTGCATCACTTAGTTGTATCCATTGAGCACATATTAGTTTATTAAGATTAGCATAAGACTCTTTACACTTATTTTACAAGAAATTACCTCTGTGGTCTGATTCTGAGCTGAGTTGCAAGCCATCGAAGCATAATCATCATCATCTGAACGATTTTGTCCAATCCACACCTTCTCCATCAACTGTCACCAGTGCCTTAGAATCCTCCTTCTGTATAGTTCTGCTCCCATCCTTGTTTCCAGAATTCCATGCATCTCTCCTCATGTTATCTTGAGTTCCCTTGATTCTACACTCTCAAGCAAAATGCCATGTTTTGTGGCAATTATAGCATTCCACTTTGGTTTTATCAAATCCAACAGGTTCTTTTGCATCAAATTGTAGCTTTCCTACCAGTCTTCTTATATAACTTTTTTCATTCTCATTGAGATCATGCCACTTAGCGACTTTAAGTCCATTCTTCAGATCATATTCATCAAGTCTATTCCATGTCCTCATTTGATCCAGTTTGAGGCAACTTGATTGATTAGCAAGTAATGAGTATGATGAAGTTTGTTCAAACTTTGAGTTTTGACCAGAAATGATTTGGAACACAATAACGTACTAACTTCATAAGAAATGCTAGAGTTCTCAGTGACAAAAAGCTACATTTTAGCGGCTATAGAGATGTAGTTAGAGCCTTTTATATCACTCTCAAAGACTCTTAGATTATTGTATAAATCATCAAAACTTAGACTGTCCACCCCTGGTTTGGTCCTTATTATCAAGGAAACTTGTGACCAGGCAGAGGGTAGAGATCTTAAGAAATTTTTTGATTTGCATCCCCGTAATACACCTGCTCCATGAATCTCTAACTGACTCAGGAGACTTTGGAACCTGTCATAGATAGCCTTTGTGAAGCCTTTCTGTGTTGGATATAGAATCCTTCAAACTGTTGCTTCAAGATATACTTCTGCAATTTCTTGGATTACATCATTTCCACCATAATCTAAATAAATGCATCCCACATCTCTCTTCATCAGTCATCTTATGGAACTTAGCAAGATGATCTTCTAGTAGGGCCATAAGCAAGGTGGTCTTGCTTTACCTCTCTCTTTCTCTGGCTATAATCTCCTCCTGCAGTTCTAGGATTCAAAACTTAATTTGTCCTGATGTATTTGTAGTGATTGATACAAGACCATTCCCATTTTGTATAACCTCCTAGATTGGATAGTCTGTATAGGCCAAATAGTGTTCCATTTTTATAGCTCATATATCATATTCTCCCTTTTTGAGAATAGACATCTTGAGTTGAATACTGTAAGAGGAGTTTGTTTGGTTGTGTTTTGTGATGATAAAGGTACTTACTTTTTTATTATCGTTAAGATCGTAAAATGGGCATTAAAAGAGGAGGTCGTTATATCTTTCCCAAGTGTGAAATAATGATTCTCCATCTTCTTACTTAAAATTATGAATTTCTCCTAATTGTTCAAGTATCATAGCAGGTGGACAAAATCTTCAGATGAAGTTTTGTTTTAGTTCATCCCAATTCTTTGCGTGTCTAGGAGATGTTCTGTCGAACCATCTTTTGGCTTCCCCAATAAGTGTTAGAGGGAATACTTGCAAGAGAGCGGAATCATCTATGTTGAACAGACTAGCAACTTCGAGTACATTTCTGATATGCTCGATTGCATTCTCAGTTGAGCATCCTGAGAAGGTAATTTAATGTAACTCTCTTAAAAATTGTCCTTTGATTTCAAATGTTGTTTTCTCGGGGTCGTTCGTTCTGCTACGTATGTAGTTAAGATTAAGATATTGTTTCAATGTGAGGGTCTCGATGTCTATTTCTCTAATGTCTTCAGATTCTGATTCGGATGACTCAGATTCATAAAAGTATAGATGTTGTGGATTGGAGTAGGCAAAGTGTCTCTTCTAGCCCAAAACTGTCTTTCAGGATTGGCGAACGGAGTGGCCATCCTGGAGTTACTACTTCTAGTTCTCATAAGTAAAAGAGATTAAAACTAAAATTACAAGAAATCAAATTAATACTAATTTTTAGCTCCCCGACAGCAGCGCCAAAAACTTGATGCGTATTTTATTTTAAATATATATTTACTAAGTTTTAAATTTATAAAACTCAATTCACCTGACAAACGCACTAACGGGCAGAGAACCTGATCGTGAGTAGTGTAGAGATGGTAAATCCGAGGTCGTCCAAAGAGCTAAGTTTTAATTAGTTTTAATTTGAATTGTCACGTATTGAAAATAGTTTAAGATAACAGGAAAGTAAATTGCAAGAAAGTAAATTGATAGGAGTAGTCAAGGAGAAAAACGTGCTAGCCTAGCTAATTCATTACTATCGTCAAAACTTATGTTTTCCTGTGCAATGTTATACCATGGTTTCATTAGTTGTTTCTAAAGTCGACATACCTGAATAGATATATTTAGTCTACCCTAAAATTTTTGCGATCCCGAATCCCTAGAAGGTTACGAAGGTAGGGGAACCAGGTCATACTGATTAATCCCAACTATCGCAAGAACTAGTCTAATAACCAAAACTATTAATTAACCCTCTTTGAAAGAGTTCCTATGCTTTTTAAGTTAGTAAGTGATAGAGGCAGTAACAGGATTTGTTCCTACACTAGGGATAGGGTTTAAAACCTATCCTAGTACCACTATTAATCCCACGTTCAATCGGTAATCTAATAACAGGACTAACAGGGTCTAAACCACCCGCAATACTACCAAAACCCAGGGTTACATGATAGTCAAAAGGATATTCAATGAACCATGATTTAACATGAAACAAACATTATAATGATAGTAAATTCGTAACTAGGCCAGCACTTGAAGTGCTTAGCCGCTCATAGCAACAACAAAGCAAGAATTAATAAAGGTAATCATAGATTGAAAACTCATAATTCTTACAGATGCGGTTTATGAACGATTAAATACAAAAGTAATATAAGTGTGATCTCCCTTAGACTTCTGGTGGAATTCTTTGAGCTTTTGAGGCCTTGGTCACCTCTTGGATCTCTGGTGGAATAGATGATGCTAAAGTGGCTGAATGAGGCCTCTATTTATAGATTATGAATTTGTTATGGCGTAACCTTGTAGAGTGTTATGTCGTAAAGTGCTGCGAGGCTTTCCATGTTGTAGGATTAAAATATGTTACGGCGTAACTAATTAGCTAAGTTACGCCGTAATGCTGACTAGGATGACTCATCCTACAATAATAATAATGTTACGACGTAAACCTTTCGTGTGGTTACGCTGTAATGTTGCTAGGTGACATGTCTTGCCATGAATACGTTACGGCGTAACACTATCGTAGGTGTTACGCCGTAAACCTTCGTAAGAATCCGTGTTTTCTTCATTTGTACGTCCTTTTCCCATGTTTCTTGTCATATATTTGCATTTTACCTGAAAACAAAGAAATAACCTTAAAAGTATCGAATTCAAGTATTTATAAGACAATTGCAAGTATTTTTAGGGGAGAATTCACACTAAAAAGTATCAAATATTTGACGTTATCAGTTTTATATTTTTGTATTTTCTTTTTGTAAAATTTATATAAAATGAAAAATCTTTTTGGGTTTTTCTGTTTTTCTTATATACATATGATACCAAGGATATGTGAAGAGTTTACCACCATTACTCTTCCTCTTCGTCTGCCAGCTTTTTCAAAGTTTCGGGAGACATACTTCTTATACCAAGCTTGTTGATGAGAAATTCAAGTCGTTCTCGTGCTAAAAGCTTAGTTAAAATGTCTTTCAATTGATACTTTATTCTGACAAAATACAGCTCAACCACCCCGTTCTCCACTTGCTCCTTGATAAAGTGATGTCTGCTGTCAATATGCTTGGACCGAGAGTGTTGGACGTTGTTACAGCATAAAGCAATGGCACTTTTATTATCGCAGTACAGAGGTATCTTGTTGAACCCAATGCCATAGTCAGTTAATTGTGATCTCATCCAAAGTATTTTAGCACAACATCCTGACAAGGCAATGTATTCAGCTTCTGTACTGGATATGACGGTGCTCTTTTGTTTGTTTGATGACCATCTCACTAATCTATCACCCAATAGTTGCATATTTCCAGACGTACTTTCTCTGGTATCTTGGCAACCCGCATGGTCAGCATCTGCAAAAGCTGTTAGAGCAATGCAAGAATCCTTCGAATACCACTGGCCTATATTTATGGTTTCTCTTAGGTATCGAAAGATTCGCTTAACCACATGTAAGTGCTTTTCGGTAGGCTTTTCCTGATACCGGGCACACAGTAAATACAAGGTCTGTTCTATTGGTTGTGAGATACATAAGGGTGCTAATCATTCTACGATAACGTGTAGGATCAACGACTTTCCTTTGTGGATCTTCATCCAGTTTGGATTTCTCCACCATTGGAGTATCCATTGGGTCACAGGTTTCCATACCATACTTTTTAAGTGATTCAAGAGCATATTTGGATTGGTTTAAAAAGATGCCTCTGGGACTCTGTGAAATTTGGAGTCCAAGAAAGAATGATAGTTTGCCCATCATTAACATCTTGAATTTTGAACACATGATTTTTGAAAATGTTTCACAAAGATCAGGTTTAGTGGAGGTAAAATTAATATCGTCGACATAAATTTGTACCAGTAATATGTCTTTTCCTTCTCTCCTGATGAATAATGTAGGATCAACGATGCCTTTTGAGAACTTCTGGGAGAGTAGAAACGATGAAAGCAAATCATACCAAGCCTGTGGAGCATGTTTCAAACTGTAAAGGGATTTCTTAAGCTTGTACACATGGTTGGGATTCCTAGATCTACAAACTCGTCTGGTTGGCTAACATAGACCTCCTCACGCAGTATGCTATTTAAGAACGCAGTGTTCGCATCCATTTGATAGACGATCTTGTTCATATGAGCAGTGAATGCAATAAAGATATGGATGGCTTCAAGTCGAGCAACAGGAGCGAATGATTCCTCAAAGTCTATGCCTTCTTCTTGACGATATCCTCTCGCTACCAAACGAGCCTTATTTTTCAACACACCTCCCATTTCGTCTAATTTCACCTTGTATATCCACATCAAGGTAAAAATCATAACACGATCTGGACGAGGTACCAGCTCCCAAACTTCAAGATGTTCAAACTCATTGAGTTCTTCTTGCATGGCTTCAATCCAACAGGTTTCTGTCAATGCTTCTTTATAACTCTTGGGTTCAACGGAAGAAAGGAAAGCATCAAAATAGCATAATAGGGCTTCATCTTGTAGTTGATGTCAAGTGGAGACCGGTCTAGATGGATCGCCAATTACATTATCAATCGGTTGATCTTTGGTCCATTTACTTATGTGTTCAGGTGGTTGATTGACTGAGTGCACATTATTTAGAATAACAACTTGAGAAGAGGATTCTTCAGAACTAGGTTCTGGAATTAGAATTCCAAATTGGGGATTATTATCCATGTGTACAACTTCAATATTATGATATGCTTCTTCAGCATCGAGAGAAATAACATAAGATGGTGATGCTTGTAGAGTTTGTGAAGTACTTGGTGAGGGTGCATCTTGATCAACTGATGTCGAGGAAGGTAAACCGGTTGAAACAGTAGGAACTAGAGCAGCAACTTCAGGAACTGGATGATCAACACACGATGGAGGACAAAAGTATTCATCAAACAACGGTTGAAGTAGTGTATCCCATTCATCACTTGTTGGTGGAACAAAAGGTGTTGAAGAAGGAGGATGTGGCACGAGTCCTAAACTAAGTGTTTCAGGAGTTATTTCATGAAGTGCGGGTCCTGAACTGCTTTGTTCAGAAGCCATTGCTGTCAACTCATCAAAATCAACATGAATAGTTTCAATGATTAAACGGGTCCTTTTGTTGTAGATTTGAAATGCTTTCTTTGCAGGAGCGTAACTAACAAAGATTCCTATATCACCTTTAGGGTTTAACTTACCAAGATCTTTACTGTCATTGGTAGGATAGCAAAGAGCACCAAAGACATGAAGATAAGATAAGTCTGGTTTTCTATCATAGACAAGTTCATACGGTGTTTTGTTGTGACATTTTCGGATTAATGATCGGTTTTGAGTATAGCAAGTTGTCGCGACTGCTTCTGCCCAGAGAAATAATGAAGCCTTTGAAAAGATCAACATGGTTACGAACGGTTGCATTCAGATGAACTTGAATCATTTTAAGAAATTTAATCACGAACTCTAGAACTTCATCCTTTGATCGTAGAAATTTCACCCATGTAAACCGAGAATAATCATCAACGATAACCAATATATATTTTCTCCCATTGATACTTTAAATCCTCATTGGCCCACAAAGATCCATATGCAGCAGATAGAGTTTTTCTTGAATAGAGTCTTCAGCTTTGGGTTTGTGGGAGTGTTTCTTACTTTTACCAAGAGCACAGGCAGAGCACGAGTAATCCTTTTGTTACTTTAGTTTTAGAAGTCCTCAGACGAGACCTTGTTTGGCAAGAGAAGTGATATAATCAAAGTTTAAATGAGATAATCTTCGATGCCACAACCAAGACTTGGTCTTTGAGGCCTTAGACAAAAGACATATAGGAGAGGATAGAAACAAATTTTCCATAGATAATGTGTATAAGTTTGAACCCCTTAATCCCTTGAGTAGATCAACACCATATAAATCACGAATGAAGCAGGTGTGTTTGATAAAAGCTACTTCGAGATCGGAATCACAAAATTGTCCCATGGAGAATAAGTTGTGTCCTAACCCTTCCACATAGTAAACCCAAGATATTGTAACATTTCCCATTTGATAGTCTCCATAACCCATTATCTTAGCAATATGATCATTCCCAAATCTGACGGTACCCAAAAATTTACTGACAAAGTTGATGAGTTGAGAGCGATTTTTAGTCATATGCTTAGTGCATCCGGAGTCCAAATACCACAATACAATTTGGACAATTTGCAATCGTTAAGAGAAGAAGATGGAACATCAAAAACAGTGGACCCCCTAGACTAATTGGGGTCCGAGGAGTTAGAAGTGTTAGATTCTACAATCTTAACTTCGCTACTAGACCCTACAGATCTTGATGCTTTTGGTTTCCTACTGTATACCTTAAGTTCTAGGAATGGTATGATTACTGGTGTTATAGTGGATTCCTTAAGAGGCACTTCTTTATTGGAGGTAATCCTAGTTAAAGGGCACCTATTTCCAACTATAGTGAATATTCTTCCAGTGGGTTTCCAACTATATCCAATTTCAGTAAACACCTTACCTGTAGGTTTCCATACTTATCTCGTTTTATTTCTTTTAGATTTATATTTATAACGCACATTCACATCATTTACATAATCAATAACACACATATCATGATTAGCATCAAACAAACATTTGTTATAGATAGCACAAATAGATTCAAATTAGCATTTCCTTAACATGTGCATTACTGATAGGTTCAGTAGCAGAATTCATCTTATTTAAACCAAATTTAACTTTCCTAGTGTGTTCTTCTACTTTATTCTTTTGATTGCTACTTGGTGGTCGCGAGATCCTATTTTTCTTTGTATTGCCTGAAGGCTTTGATCCACTAGCATTAGTAGTAGTGTTTACTTTTGTAGAAGTCAACAAAGGCTTGTTATAATCTTTGGTTCTGAGAGAATCAGTCTGCTTAGGAATGTTGCTTGAAGATGTGACAGGTTCGACAAACCTAACTTTCTTGTCCTTGTTCCTTGGTGTGACAGTAACTAATTTCTCACAAGGTTTCGTTAAGCTAGGGCATGTCTTAGAGACATAAACTAGCAATTCCTGAACGTGTTTTGTAAACATGCAAGCAGATTCTAATAGAAGTTCACTAGGATTCTGTTTTCTAGCGCATTCTACAAGTCCACAAAGGGTGTCAGTATTTTCTATAATCTTCTCAAGATAAACCTCATGGGCATCCATATTGTTCTTAAGTCTGTGATGAATAGGTTCTATGTATAGCTTGAACATTCCTGGAGCAATAGTGGCAATAGGTTTTGAAACAACAGTATTGAGAACATTTTTCCCTTTAAGTTTCTTTAATTCATTTTTCAATGCTGCAATAGCAAAAACCTTTTCTTGAAGTTGAGCATTTAAATCCGAATTTTCAACAGACTTTGGATTGATTTGAGCAATTAAAGAGGCACAATGTTCTTTGGATTGAACACGTGTCTTTTTAATTGAGTCAAATTGGTCTTTGTAAATTGATTTCAAATGCTCTCGTTCTTTTCTTAAATTTTCATTTTCAGAGAGTAATTTTGCCACACTATGCTCCAACTCAATGTTTATTGTTTCAATCTCATCAATGTCTTTCTTTACATTTTCCACACTATCTTTTCCACTCAAAGATTTAATCCTATCCTTCAACTTTCTTATGACTGTGTCCTTTTCTTGTGACTAAGCTTTCAATTCATTTATTTCAAATAATTGATAAATGTAGGCATTTTGGTTTTCACGAAAATTGTCCTTTTGAAAAATTTCTTAATTGAGTTGAGTTGTTAATGCCAAAGAAATGCAATGCTTTTCAAGTGTTGAATAACTTTTCAAAAGTTTATCGTAAACATCTTTTTCAATCAAATCTTTGTTTTTGAGAAGCTCAGTCTCTAGTTCCAGACACTTATTGCATTCATCCACACAATATCCACATAATTCACAGCAATATGCATAATTTCTTGAGACATGATTTGTTTCAAGAGTTGATCATTATCAATACTAAGTTGTTTGATTTGAATTTCAAAAGCATTTTTTGTCTACAGAACACTGATGCCGCTTCCATTTGGTTAAAAACAGTTTGAACTTCAGTAATTTCATCTATAAGAGTTTTATCCAACGCATTAAATGTATCTTTTAAAACTTTTAAAAATGGAATTATTTCAGTTACAAAACAAGATTCTGTATGTTTAAAACCCCACGGACATGCCGTTATAGCATCAGATGTGGTATTCTTTTTCACGACCTTGTCAAAATCGATGAGTTAATATTTTAGCTTTTTAAGACTTTCATTTACCAAAATTACCTTAGGAAGTTCACTAGGAGCTTTAATTCTAACAGGTGTATGTGACTTAACAGATGTAGCAGGATTATAGTTTGAATGTTTTAACCAGAAATCTTGTTCTGCAGACATATCTTTTTTAGTAACAAAATGTTTACCAACATCTTCTTTTATTTTATTCAACTTTGAATAATCAATTGGAGAAATATTAATTTTTTGTTTTATTGAAATTGGATCATTCTGTTTATCAAGCATCTTTGATCGACTCTCTTCTTCCAAAATCAATGTCTCTTCATCATCAATCACATAAATCACATCATGTTACTTAGCAATAACATTATCATCATATAATGTTGGTTTAATCCGCTGAGCTTTTTTAAGATGGAACGAATTTTGATAACCAAGAGCTTGTTTATGAGTGTTATCGTAAAAAATTTGTGGTTTCATTAGCATATGCATTGCTTGCGTAGATCGATACAACTTACAAAGATTATTTGCCAGTTCTTTATTTTAGTTTTCTAAAATAATTTCCTTGTCAATGTATTTAGATTCTTTTTCTTTAGATTTGGTTTTGAAAACAGTTAATGTTGTTGATAAAGATTCTTTTTCTTTGACCTGATTAGAAAGAGTTTCTTTAAGTGTATCGAATTAAGTCATCCATTTGAGAATCTATTAATTTTTTACGTTTGTTCAAATCTACATTTTGTCTTTGTTCAAAAATGGCGATACGTTCTTTGTATCTCTCAAGCTCAACGGATAATGATTCATTTACCATTTTATTCATCTAATTTTCCTTATCTAAATTATCTACATGATTAGTCATTTGTTCAACCATAGATAGAACCAATAAATCATTTGGTGCAGAAGAATTAGTATCTTGCATTCCCGCATCTTGTGTTTCTTGCAGATATTAAGAATAAGGAATGATGTTGCTATCACTGTTTATCTCATTATCTAGAAAATCAACAATATGTGTTTGTTCAGAATACGTCATCTCTTGCACATCCTAATTAATCATATCATTCAGATATGTATCAGAGTGTGGTACCTCAAAGAGGACTTCTGAATCACAGCTTGAAAGATTTTCCATCAGAATCGCTTTAGTCGAGGATATATCATCACAATCTGAGTCATAAGCATCTAAATCTTCAGTCTGGAAAGCTGAATTTTAAGGGATTGTCTGCTAAGCAACTGGAACTTCTGCTATTCTAGGGTCTACTTAGCATGCAAGTTGCTCTTTATCCAATATTTGACCGGCTTCTTGTGCTTCGACTAACATCAACTTCTCCTTAAACAATGCAGAATTTCTTGGCCTTTTTGGCTTAGTGCACTGTCTCGCCATATGCCCTTCCCTTTGACAATTACAACACTTTACAACCCTTGGTTGACTAGCTGCATAATTTCCCCTTGATGTTGTAGGAATTCCTTTGTTTCCAGTACCAGCAAAACTCTGAGTTTGTCTTCTTAGAATTTGTTGAACTATGACTCTTCCATCTTGAATGGTTACCTGATTTATAGGATTAGAAGACATTCTGAGTTGATTGTTTGAAGGTTGAAACCTTGATACCACAGTAGATAGGAATGCCATTGCTTTGTTAATGCAGTCAATCAGATATTCTCCTTGGTAAAATTTAGGAACAACAAGACCTGAGTCCAATTAAGGAAATTAAGCTTGAGGTTGTTATGTCACTAATGGAGATATAAATGGTTGTGGAGAAACTGATTGTTGTAGTGGATTGACAAGAGTGTGATGTTGTTGATGATGAATGGGTGCTGCTTAAACTGGTGTGAATTGTTGAGGGGGTGGATGCATTATTAGAACTGAATGTTGTGGAGACTAAGAGGGATTGAATAGAGTTTAAGAATTAGCTACCAATGTAAGAGGATCTGAATATCTTTCACTCATGAGAAGTACTTCATTAACATGTCATTCATTTTGACTGAGGTATGCACACAACTGATCATAGTTGGTGGTATACAGACTCTTTGCTAACTTCACATAAGTAACAAACTTGCTCCGTTCCAGTGGAAGATCATTCAGGAACTTGGTATTGACTTGAACTTGCTGCATTGTCATCCTAATAGTATGCATGTCATTGATAATCTAAGAGAATCTTCGATAATACTTATACAATGTTTCACCCTGAACGGAAGCAAACTTATAGAACAAGTTGTATAATCTGCATTTATGTTCTTGATACGATAATTCAGTGCCTTTCATTAGTAGCTTGCCTTTATCCCAAATATCTTTAGCTGCCTCTTGATGGTTTATAAGTGCACACACATCGGGTGGAAGACCATGAAGAATGATATTAGTTGCTTGAACATTACAGTCATCTTGAAGTTGTTGTGCTTCAGTGGGTTCTGAGTATTTCTTAAGTCGAATCTGTCCATCTTCTTTAATAGTTGGGTAGACCAATGGACCATTGTTGATTGAATTAAGCATCATCCTACCATGTTTCTTCCCTTTGATGAATAGTCGTATACGACTTTCCCATGAATCGTACATTGATTTCTCAAGCATTGGAGGACGGTTCTCAGCTCCAGCCATAATTATATGTTCTGCTAAGGTAGTCATTGTAAATTTGTTATGTGAAAGGATAACTTCTTGATCGTTCAGTGATTAGAGGTAGCTGTGTTAATTTATTAAGGCTAACAATCTCCCCCAAAGTGAGTTCATTGTGACACTCTTTCATAGGATCAATGATATGAAAACTTGGCCAACATAATATATATATATATATATATATATATATATATAACTAGTATCAAAATATCAATTAAAGTATAGTGAGAAGAATTCCAAGAGGTTTTTAAAAAGGGAGATTGCTTTTGACTAAAGTAAAATCCAAAACCTTCCTAGGTCGTTTCCCGACGAGGCGTGAATTGAAGATCGAGGTTAAGTTCGTGATCGCGTGATTAAATGATTCAATGATTTTTTGATTCTATTTCTACAATTAAAATGCAAAAGCAAGTAAAAGCAAGCCTAAAACGAAAGCAATTAAAGTTAAAACACGAAAACGATAACGGGATCAAAAATCCGAGCATTAAAATCCTAAATCTCCAAATTTTAACCCTACAAATGTAAATTTAATTTTTAAATGTCCTAAATGATAAAAGAAAATTTTAGAAAAAAGAATTATATTTTTTTTATTTTTGATTTATTTATTATAAGCTATTTTGGATTTTCAGATATTGTCATGTCGGATTATGAGGATTCAACTTCGGTACATCTCAGAAGGTATATAGTTCCGTTTGCTGGGATCTTATCAGTCATTGGATCACCAGGAGTTGTTGGACCCGAGATCGAGTGGGCTTTCTTGAGACTGTCTAGATGACCTCATATGTGCAGGTCGTTTTACAGGCCACCATCACAAAATACGTGCCTGGCCTGAGGAGACAGGAGCAGAGCACCACCTCTTCCAGGCTTTATTCCAGAGCCGGTTTATCCAGAGTTTATGCCAACAGAGGATGAAGGTTACTCCAGCTGAGGGCATCCACTGACTGTTGCTGCCTCTCCCAATGCTGATTCATCAAGCTATGATTCCTGAGTAAGATCCTGAGTTGATCCAAGTGGAGGGAGGAGGATAAAGATGAGACACTGCAGAGGCAGATACTGCTGGATTATCCTGTCGACGTGTGGGATTCAGATGGCGATGATGAAGTGACTAAGTCATCCGATGATGATAGATAATGATTGTTGATATTGAGTGGGGATGAGGAGGAGGAGTGAAGCACCAAGCTCTGACGACTCTAAGCCATTGCTTTGCCAATTGTTGCATCACGTTCCCATTGCTGAGAGACTAAGCGTTTTTTGTGGACCGATCAGTATGCGAGCCAAACCACCACATATCCTGCATAACAAGGTTACTGATAGGATATCGGTTCTGAGATGAGCTCCTACACCCATTTTGTGGCTGATACAGAGGTGCCTGACTTATTGTATACCTACTCCACCACCATTACTACTTTCACCAGGTAATCACCACTACCTCAGATTCCTCACAACTGCTGACCAGTATCACACAACTTCTAGTCCTCACTTATCCATTGGATATCAACTGCTATGATCCGGTGAGGTTGATGGGCCCCATTACTTCCTATTTCTTCACCACGGCCACATATCATAATCTCCACACCGAGAGCAGATACACACCATCAGGTAACCCCACCATCGGATACCACCACTCTTACTCATAAAGCCTACATACTTATCACCATCTTTGCTGCATACCCTCTGCAGACCATGGAGCGGATCAGTGATCGAGGTTTGCTTTCCACCTCAGAATAGTTTAGGTTTTGCTTTTGGTCCATGGGTACGAGGTCGAGAGAGTGTCTGCCCCCACCTGCCTTGACTCCTAGAATTTCTGGGCAGACTATGTTATGTTGACACTATAGACATGGGATAGATTTTGACAGGATATAGAGAGGGATGTCGGGTTATGGGATCACTAACACATGGGATGAGATGATGAATAGGACATTGCCAGGGGCACCAGCAGACTGTGACACAGAGATTGAGGGTTCGACCGGATGTACAGAGTTTGCCACTAGGGTTAGGCAAGATACAAACGAGATCTATGTGAGGTTGGATGATGAGCAAACTGATCGATAGCTGATGGCTGGTCAGCTCAACATGCTATATAGGGATAGGCGTGCACATGCTCGTACTGCTAAGCTTATGGAGGCTGAAGCTAGGATGTCTTGAGAGGCTTAGGGATGATCCATGGATGCGAGTGACCTTGCGCATGCAGAGGTTATGCCATTATGTACTACGGTATTGGAACAGCAGGCAGTAATTACAGAGTTACAGGCAGCGGACCGCAAGAGATAGGCGGCGATTACAGAGATGCTGGCAGCGGACCACAGGAGACAGGCATAGTTCATCGAGGCACTAAAGCTGCTGAAGAGACTTCAGACCCAGATGACAGAGTTTGAGAGTCAGCAAGGACCCGCTAAGGGTCCGGCACAGCCTGATGCACTAGAGGAGGCTGGTATCAGTTCATAGATCTTGTTATGGCTAGCTATTTTGTATAGCATACTAAGTATTACGAGTAATTCCCGGCTAGTATAGATTTAGGTTGTATATATTCTTTTATCTTGTAACCTAATCGTAGTGATCATTTTGTATCTGAACCATTCATGTATGTTTTCAAATTTATATATGGAATGGTTGTATTATGTTATGTCTGTAATCGAATTTATTATGAATGAATGTCGATTTAGCTTATCTATTGTTAATATTCAATTCAATTGTTTAGTTCACTGCGTGTTGTGATCTCATTTTACTTATTATGTATATGTCATGTCATGGTTATGATTTTATGAAATCTAACGGGTATTATATTTTCTTGTGATTTGAAGAAAATGGCACTAAAGAAAAGGACCACGAGGTTAAACCCAGAAACAACAACCACAACCCCCGCCACCACATATGTCACTAATGCCCAGCTGAAGGCAATGATTGACCAAGGAGTTACTGCTACACTAGCAGCACATAATGCAAACACGAATGGTGTTGACAGCCACAATTCAGGAACATATGTTAGGAGAAACGAGCAAGCCACTCGTTAGTGCACTTACCCAAACTTCATGAAGTGCCAATCTCTAAACTTCAAAGGCACATAAGGAGTTGTCGAATTGACTCAATGGGTTGAGAAAATGGAAATTGTGTTCCGTATAAGCAACTGTTATGTGGAAAACCAAGTCAAGTTCTCCACTTGTTCTCTTCTGGGAAATGCTCTAACGTGGTGGAACTCCCACGTTAGGACTGTGGTAACGACATTGCTTATGCAATGACTTGGACAGAACTGAAAAAGAAGATGACTGACAAGTACTGCCCGAGGACCGAGATTAAGAAGCTCGAAGTCAAGCTGTGGGATTTGAAAGTGAAAGGTACCGATGTGATAGGGTACAACCAACGTTTCCAGGAACTAGCATTGTTGTGTGTTAGAATGTTTCCTGAGGAATCTGACAAGATTGAGAGATATGTCAGTTGCTTGCCTGACATGATCCATAGAAGTGTAGTAGCATCCAAGCCTAAGACAATGCAAGAAGCAACTGAAATAGCAACCGAACTGATAGATAAGAGAATATGCAATTTTGCTGAGTGTCAGATAGAGAATAAGAGAAAGCAAGATAATAACCAACAACAACAACTACAAAACAAGAGGCAGAGCATCGGCAGGGCTTATGCTGCATGGATTGGTGAGAAGAAGTTATACGGGGGATCTAGACCCCTATGCCCTAAGTATAATTATCACCATGATGGTCCGTGTGCTCCCAAATGCTGCAAGTGCAATCGAGTTGGCCATCTAGCCCATGATTGCAGGAGTCCTGCTAATGCCAACACTACTAATAACCAAAGGGGCACTGGGACAGGTCAGAAGCCTACTTGCTATGAATGTGGTGCCCAAGGATATTTTAAGAGGGAATGTCCAAAACTGAAGAACAACAACAATCGAGGCAACCCAGCTGGAAATGTCAATGCTCCAGCAAAAATGTATGTGGTAGGACATGCAGGGACAAACCCAGACTCCAATGTCGTAACGGGTACGTTCCTTCTAAACAACAGCTATGCTTCTATCTTATTCGATACTGGTGCTGATAGGAGTTTTGTGTCTACTGCATTTAGCCCCTAAATTGATATCACACCAACTGCATTAGATCACTATTATGATGTTTAACTAGCCGACGGGAGAATAATTGGGTTAAACACTATCTTTAGGGGTTGTACATTAAACTTCCTGAACCACCCATTCAACCTAGACTTAATACCCGTAGAACTTGGTAGTTTCGACGCTATAATTGGTATGGATTGGTTGGCAAAGTACCAAGCGATCATTGTGTGTGTCGAGAAGATCGTTCGCATCCCCTGGGGAAATGAAACTCTAATCTTTCGCGATGACAAAAGTAACCAGGGAAACGAGACTCGTTTGAACATCATCTGGTGCACTAAAACCCAAAAGTATTTGCTAAAAGGATGTCCTATCTTTTTGGCACATGTTACCACGAAGGAAACTGAAGACAAGTCAAAAGAGAAGCGACTTGAGGACGTACCAATCATCCGGGATTTTCCTGATGTATTCTCTGTGGACTTGCTGGGTCTTCCTTCGACTCGATAAGTGGAATTTCAAATTGATTTGATACCTGGTGCTACACCCGTAGCCTGGGCACCTTATGGATTGGCACTTCTGAAATGAAAGAGATGTCGGAGCAACTGAAAGAACTATCTGACAAGGGCTTTATAAGACCCAGTTCCTCACCCTGTGGATCTCTAGTCTTGTTTGTCAAGAAGAAGGATGGATCATTTCAGATGTGCATTAATTACCGGGAATTGAATAAACTGACGGTAAAGAACCGTTATCCACTCCTAAGAATTGATGATTTATTTGATCAGCTTCAAGGGTCGAGTGTTTACTCGAAGATCGACCTAAGGTCGGGTTATCACCAACTGAGGGTTCGAGAAGAAGACATTCCAAAGACCGCTTTTAGAACTCATTACGGCCATTATGAATTTCAAGTAATGCCATTTGGTTTGACAAACGCACCGGCCGTATTCATGGACCTTATGAATCAGGTGTGCAAACCATATCTAGATAAATTCGTGATTGTCTTTATTGACGATATTCTAATATATTATAAGAACAAGCAAGAACACGAAGAGCACCTTAAGTTAATCTTAGAGTTGCTTAAGCAAGAGGAGTTGTATGCCAAATTTTCCAAGTGTGAATTTTGGATTTCAAAAGTATAGTTCCTCGGTCACGTGATTGACAGATAGGGTATTCACGTAGACCCCGCCAAGATCGAATCCATTAAAGATTGGGCATCTAATAAGTCACCAACGGAGATTCGTCAATTTTTAGGTCTTGTTGGGTACTACCGAAGATTCATTGAAGGATTTTCGAAAATCGCCAAGCCAATGACCAAGCTTACTCAGAAGAATGTCATGTTCATTTGGGGCGACAAACAAGAAGCAGCGTTTCAACTGTTGAGGCAAAAGTTGTGTAGTGCACTAATTCTGGCTTTACCTAAAGGAAGCAAAGATTTTATCACATACTATGATGCTTCAATCAAAGGTTTGGGCATTGTGTTGATGCAAAGAGATAAGGTGATTGCTTATGCATCACGCCAATTAAAAATCAATGAGAAGAACTATACGACTCATGATTTGGAACTTAGAGCAGTAGTATTCGCTCTCAAGATTTAGAGACACTATCTGTATGGAACCAAGTATACGGTGTTCACTGATCATAAGATTTTACAACACATTCTTAATCAGAAAGAGTTGAACATGACACAACGTCGTTGGTTAGAGTTTCTTAGTGATTATGATTGTGAGATTCGTTATCACCCGGGAAAGGCAAATGTTGTTGCTGATGCTTTATGCAGGAAAGAGCGAATAAAGCCATTAAGAGTTCGAGCCTTAGTCATGACTATTGGTTTGAATCTTCCTAAGCAAAATTTTGAATGCTCAGACTGAAGCACGGAAACCAGAGAACATCATGAATGAAGATGTTAGAGGTATGTTGATTGAAAATTCTAAGGATCCAAAGAAACTTAGAACAGAAAAGTTGGAACCTCGTGCGGATGGAACTCTATGCTTAAATGGCAGGAGTTGGTTACCATGTTATGGTGTCTTGAGGACTGTGATTATGTACGAGTCCCACAAGTCAAAATATTATATCCATCCGGATTCTGACAAGATGTATCAAGACATGAAGAAGTTATATTGGTGGCCCAATATGAAAGCCGACATCACCACCTAGGTTAGTAAATGTCTGACGTATGCCAAGGTCAAGGCAGAACATCAAAGACCATCAGGATTGTTGGTACAACCCGATATACCTCAATGGGAGTGGGACAACATCACTATCGATTTTGTCATAAAGCTTCCTATGTCGTCACACGGCTACTACATCGTTTGGGTGATTGTTGACCAACTCACTAAGTCTGCAATCTTTGTACCAATGAGGGAAACCGATCCCATGGAGAAACTGGCAAGAATGTACCTAAAGGAGGTGGTCACGAGGCATAGAATACTTATCTCAATCATTTGTGATCACGACCCGAGGTTCGCATCGAATTTCTGTAGGTCACTTCAGAAAGCTTTGGGTACTAACCTGGATATGAGTACTGCATATCATTCGCAGACCGACGGACAAAGCGAGAGGACTATTCAAACCCTCGAGGATATGCTACGTGCTTGTGCGATCGACTTTAGAAAGGGTTGGGTTAACCATTTGTCATTAGTCGAGTTCTCGTATAACAATAGCTATCACGCTAGCATTAAGGCTGCACCATTTGAAGTACTTTACGGTCAAAAGTGTCGTTCACCTGTGTGTTGGGCTGAGGTTGGACAAGTGCAACTCACCGGTCCAGAGATAGTTCAATAAACAACCGAGAAGATCATCCAGATGAAGCAAAGAATGCAAGCCGCCTGTGATAGACAAAAGAGTTACGCCGATCTAAAGCGTAAGCAAATGGACTTCCAAGTTGAGGATAAAGTTATGCTTAAGGTTTCTCCTTGAAAAGGGGTCGTACGTTTTGGCAAACGGGGGAAGTTGAACCCTAGGTACGTTGGACCGTTCAAGGTGTTGGAAAAGGCTGGATCCGTTGCATACAAGCTTGAGCTTCCTGAAGAGCTGAGCCGGGTTCATAATGCATTTCATGTATCTAACTTGAAAAAGTGCCATGCCGACGAACCATTAGTCGTTCTGTTGGATGGACTACATTTTGATGACAAGCTTCAATTTGTCGAGGAGCCGGTAGAAATCAGGGACCGTGAAGTTAAACGATTAAATCAAAACCACATTCCACTAGTCAAGGTTCGATGGAACTCCAGGAGAGGTCCTGAGTTCACATGGGAACGCAAAGATCAATTCAGGAAGAAATATCCACACCTCTTCACAAAGACCGCACCATCGTCAAGTGCCGCGTCTTAAGCCTTGAGGAAAATGCTCACTTAACGGGGGGAGACTATAACACCCCGTGTTTTAGGGTCATTTACGACGTCAATAAATCCACTATGTATTTTTAGTATTGTACACGTTTACTTTTAATCGTAATTGTTAAGTTAAATCGCGTAAGCTAAAAACTATCGTTCAATGTAAACGGGCATCAAACAATTAAACGTTTACATCAAGCAAGTATTAAATAATTATTTTGAGAATAATTATGGTCATCGTTCATTTTTATTGGTTACGTAAATTGGGTACGTTTCGCGATAAAATACGTTAAGGCATACCCGGAACCACAAAAATAATTCTACGCTTCAACAAATACCCACTTTTATACCCAATACTCAAAAATCACAAAAATATATCATACATATCTCTATATGGCCGGATTTGGTCTTATGATATCAAAAGAAATGACAAAAATCTTGCAACTTGCTATGTACATTCAACAACTAGTAAAGACTTATGACTTTTATAAGTACAACCCATACCATGACCAAGAAGACTTCCATGTTTTACTCCCCTTTGTCTCAAGACTTCCTATACCTTATTTGACTAGTCTTGTATCCATATAAGTCTTGTATACTAGTAAGATAACACATACACTTCAACACTTAACAAAAGAAAATCAAACTTTCTCTCCTTTTTGGCTCTTATAAGCCCACGACAAAAAACACCCCTTTTATATAATTCATAGCTTGATTTTCCAAGGCCATACATACATACCTACATCATATCTAAGATGTCTTAAGTTGTTTTCAAGGGTTGGTTAAATGTTTACAAGTATTGAAGCAAGTATTGCAAGATTAGGGTTTCTAGTTGGATTATGGTTTTCTAAGCTTGTAAGCTTTGGTTTTATATCTAAAAAAGGGTTTGGATATTGTGGTCTACCATCATACATCACTATAAGGTTATCTAAAAGCCCTCATCTTTTTATAATTATGATTTTATGTGTATATTAGTTCTTTTTAGCAAAATCACCATTTAGGACTTTTAAACATGTAAAAAGAGTTTTTACTTGTGATCATCATTTTGTTTACTTTTTCATATGTTATGTGTTTGGTAATATCATGATATAATGGGATTATAAGTATTGTAACATGTTTGTTAAAGCATAAAAAGTGTATATATAAACTAGTGATTAAAAGTTACTTAAGAAAGTTTAAGATTTTAAAGCCTTGTTAAGGACTTGATATTTTGGACTCATGGACACCATATGGACCTATGGACTATATATATGTATGGCATATGATATAAAAGGTTGTGGAAAACTTGTGGTATTTTATTATGTTAAAAAGTATATAAAAACAAGTGTATATAATTAGTTCTATAAAGGACATAAAAGGGCTGTTTGGTTTCGAATTCCAAAGAGTTCGAATTACATTTTTATATAATAATACGTCTCATGGTGATTCCGGGCATATAAGGAACTTGAAAAACCGATTAATAACGAAAAAGATACGTAGTTTACGAGTGTTACGATAATAACCGGAGTTATAAAAGAATTTTTATAAAAACTTGTTATAAAAATTCTACAAACAGAAGGTTTGGTATTTTTATTAAATCACACATATTTTTAGGATTCCAAAACAATAAGAAACGTAATTTTTCAATTAAAAACGAAGAAGTTATGAATTACGCGAGTTTATATACTTAAAATGTATAAAAATACTTTTATAAAACTATTTTTATAAAAGTTACTGTTCATCTCAGGAACATTTGTTTTTGTAAACCTCATAAATAAATAGAACTTTCAATTACGAGATCGTGCTCGAAAGAATTACTAAAAACGGAGCTAAAACGAATAAAATACGACGTTTACGATAATTAAAGTTTATAAAAGTAATTTTATAAACTATGAACAGTAAAATTTACTATTCATCAGCAGACCCAAATGTATAAAATGTGATAATTTTGATACACCTTTCAATTACAAAGACATGCTCGAAGGAATCGCTAAAATCGGGTTTAAAACGAATAAGTTATTACATTTACGGGTTTTACGACAACTAAAACTATAAAAATAACTTTATAACTGGTGTGAACAGTAAAAAGTATTGTTCACCAGAGGACATGAAATACAAAAATGTCATAATTTGATACGTCGTCTTAATACGAAAGCGTGGACATAAGAAACGCAAGAAACGGACTTGAAACGTGAAAGTTATGTCACTTTTACCAAAGGTATATTTATAAACGTTTTAACTTTATAAATATGATTTCACTAAAACAATTAGATGGTGATTAGCTATATAGAATTATATATGGTAGTAGTTACCCAAGGTGATTAGTACTTATACGACCTATATTGGATTAGGTTGCATTCGATCATTTCTGTGACGCATTTTCTGTGATATACTTGATATCCGCTCACTCAAGGTGAGTTCATAGCCCTACGTTTTACATGATTTGTTTTATAAGTTTTTTTAGGGTGAGAAACATGCACCATTTTATAATTGGACACAAGTGGATAAGTTTTACATTATGATTACGTGTTGCCTAAGTAGCGATAACCCTAGTTGAGCCCATTATCATGAACTGTCAGTTACTGGATTGTAAGCGCGAATGTTATGAATAGATCTATTGGGATTGACATCCCCGTTTGGTGATTAGCTATCACTGGGCAAACGAACGTATACCATGTCGAATATAGGATGTTACGGGTTAGAACATCATCACGGGAAATGTAGGCCATTTATAGGGTATTCATTTATGTCGAGCTTCAGTGTCATGAGCTTAGGGCAACGTAATTACATTTATATGATGTCTGCATCTGTTGCATTATTATACACTTAGGAAATCTTGTGGTCCTACAATATACGATTTATCAAACCTATGAATTCACCAACATTATTGTTGACGTTTTAAAGCAATGTTTTTCAGAAGGTCAATAAGCACGAGGTGCAAGGGATACATTGGAGGTTTTGATTTGGATATCATGCATTAAAGATTTTATCGCATTACATTTTGTATATCTGTTATGGGCTAGAAATCTTTGTATTTTGAACAAGTGAATAAGTGAAGCTGCGGGCTTATGTAACAAATACTTTGTTAAATCCAATGTATCGGTTTTAAACGACTTTTTGGTCTTTCTATATATATCTTGTGTTATTGATCTATGAAGTAACTCGCCCCGGACCCTTATTCCACTGCGACCCAATTTAGGGGTGTTACACGTTCTCTATCTGATAATCACCATACCCTAAAATCTTTGCAACGTGGCCATTACCGAATTTGACAGCACCGAGAAATTTATGAACGAAATTGGTGAGTTGAGAGCGATCTCCGGTCAGGTGCTTGGAGCATCCGGAGTCCAAATACCATAGAACAATTTAGACAACCTACAATCAATAAGAGAAGAAGAAGATAGAGCAACTGAAGTATTGAATCCCCGATATGTACCAGGTTTCATTCTGTTAGTAGTCATAGATTTTGAAACCTTAGGTTTGCTATTTTGAACACACTTAGGTACTTTAGGTCTCCTGCTATATACTCTAGTTACTACTTGTTTTGGTGCAACTACTTCAAGAGGAATGGAAACCCTAAGAGGCACTTTATTAGTGGTGGTTAACCTAGTTAAAAGGCATGCATTTCCAACTAAGGTGAAAGTCCTTCCAGTGGGTTTCCATTTATATCCAATAGAGTTAAACACTTTTCCAGTAGGTTTCCTTTCTTTTCTCTTTTTATTTTTCTTAGAGGCAGATTTAGCAAGCATATTCATACTATTCACATAATCAATTAAACACATAACATGATTAGCAATAAACAAACATTCATTACATATAGAACAAAGAGCCTTAACACCTTTAACAATATGCTTAACATGTTCATTACATACATTTTTAGAATCAGAGTTCCTTTTATTCAAACTAGATTTAACTTTCCTAGATTAGACTTCTACTTTATTCTTCTCATTACTACTTGGTGTTCTCGAAATCCTATCATTCTTTGTATTGCCTAAAGGCTTTGATCCGCTAGCACTAGTAGAAGGGTTTACTCCTGTAGAAGACAATAGAGGTCGGTTAGTTACTTTGGGACTGTTGCCTGATGATGGGACAATGTCCATAAATCAAACTATTTTTTTTGTTAATAGGCGTGATCGTAACTAATTTCTCACTAGGTTTGTGAATATCAGGGCAAGTATCTCTAACATAACCTAGCAACTCTTGAATCAGCTTAACATATGTACAGGCTGAGTAAGATTCACTATCTAAAGGGTTTTGTGATTTAGCTTGTTCAACTACCTTCCTAAGAATAACAGCTTGTTCTATAGTATGCTTAAGGTAGTATTCATGAGTTTCCTTATTATTCTTAACCTTAGGATCCAAAATTACTAGGTCAAGCTTATACATTCCTGGAGCAATAGTGGTAGCATTTGACACTTGGGCAGCATTATCAGCAATTTCCTTTCCTTTTAATTTCCTAAGATCATTTTAATGTTGTTATGAGAAACACTTTTTCCTAAAGTTGAGCATTTGAATCAGAAATTTCAACAGACTTTTGATTTACTTGATTAACCAAAGATTCAGTTTGTTCGTTAGCACGAACACGTGATGGTTTAATTGAATCATAAAGTTATTTATAAGTTTATTTCAAATGCTCATTCTCAGCAATTAGTTTTGTCACCCTATGTTCCAGTTCTATGTTGATAGTCTCAATTTCATCGAACTCCTTTTTCACACTTTCACTGGTAGAAGTTTCAATGACACGCTTAATGTGTTCTTTTAACTTCTTGATTGTCGTGTCTTTTGCTTGAAGCTCAGCTTTCAAATTGTTTAATTCAAACAATTGATCAAATGAAGATTTAGTTTGGTTCACAGATGTGTTATTCTTTTAAAAAAATTCTTTATTAAGTTTCATTGAAATTTCAAGACAAAATGTAGTGTTGTTCAAGTTCAGAAAATCTTTTTGAAAGTCTATTATACTTATCTTTTTCAACCATGTTGTGTTGTTTGATAAGCTCAACTTTAAGTTCGAGATACTTGTTGCACATTTCCACATAATTCACAGAATCATTCATTGCAACAAAAGAATTCATATTCACAGAAGTATTTACATCCAATGAAGAATTCACAACAATATTCACGATATCTTGAGAAATGATTTGATCCAAGAGTTGATCGTTTTCAATTAAAAATTGTTTCTTTTGAATTTCAAAGCACTGTTTGTCTACATGATATTGTTAAACAGTAGCTTCCATCTGGTTAAAAGCTGTTTGTACTTTTGTTACCTCATTTAAAAGATCTTTATCAAAAACATTAAATATGTCTTTTAAGGTCTTTAAAAATGGAATTATTTCTTTTAGAAAAACAGCTTTAGTGTGTTCAAACCCCCATTCCCCTTCTATTAAAGCATCGGGCATGATCTACTTTTTTACCACATTGTTAAATTGGACAAGATGGTACTTAAGCTTTTTAAGGCTTGTATTAACCAAGCTTACCTTAGGAAGTTCCCGAGGAGCCTCAATTTTAACAGGCGAAGAAGCAGATTGGTCAGTATTAGGGTGTGAAGTTTATAACCGGAAAGCTTGTTCATCAGACAATTCTTGTTGTGGGACAAAACATTTACCAAAATCTTCAGATAATCTATTTAACTCAGCATAATTAACTGGTTTAATGTTAAGTTTCTTTTCTAAGACCATTGTATCACTTTGTTTTAAAAGCATTTTTGATCGACTCTCTTCCTCAAGCATTAAAGTCTCTTCAGAATCAGCAATTGAAATCACATTGGTTTCCTTAGCAAAACACTACCATCATAAAGCATTGGCCTAATCTGCTAAGCTTTCTTAAGATATAAAAGATTTTGAAAACCAAAAGCTTGTTTAAGGTTGTTATCAGAGAAAATTGTTGATCCCAATATAATAGATCTTGCTTAGGTTGTATAAGCTTAAGTTGTATTGAATAAATCTAAAACAACTATGACAGAAACTTTGATTATGAATATCAAAGACTATGCGGAATCTAGTCAATGATACTAAGAAGAATTTTAATGAAATGGTAATGAACAAGATCAATAACAAATAGTTTTACCAAACTTTCAGCCTTAATATAAAACGAACACTCTTAATAGTGTTAGGGTTTACAGAACCTTGAAGCTATAATGATATATAAAACAAAACAATTTATAGATATCTAACTCTATGCCTTATGACCTCCTTTTATACACCAAGGAGTCCTAACTGGCTTACTATATTTTCCTAAGTTATCATGATCTTCTAAACATATAACTTATATGTAGGATCCCGAATTCACACAAACATGTATAGATCTAAAGAGATCTAGAGAGAGAATAGTTGAGAGAGAAAAGGAAAACACACTAAAGAGTGTGTGTAAAATGAAATAGATGCTTACCTCTTCCAAAGTTGGAAGAGGTATTTATAGTTCTTACAATACACCGGGTATTAGTACCCGGTTCAATACCAAAAGTCATATGTTTACCTATTAAACTACGAGCTATATTGAACAGTAAAATACACGCGGTGACCGAGTCTTTTTCTAATATCTAACAATCTCCCCCTAAGGGAGGTCACCCCTGAAAATACTAAACTTAAGCTCTTCAATCTTCAGATTGATCTTATGTATAGCTCGTAAACGCTTGATTTCATAGATCTGTATCTTGTGAATCTGAAGCAGTAAACTTTAGACTTTTAGGCTTTAGCTTAACTTGTATGTGATCTTTGAGCTTCTTTGAGATCATCATCCAATCATAATCTTTAATCATCATCATGTGATCTTTTGCTAACTTGTGAACTTGTGTCATTCGGAATGATATGCTCACACTTTTCTTGATCTTGAAAGCTTGAATATTCAGAGTTGCAGAAGCTTTAATAACAGATACTTGAGCTTTAATGATATCTTCGAATGAGTCCAAATCGCATAACACATGCATAACCATCAGAGGGGCACTGCAGGTCGGGTCAAGAAAGACTAATTGTTTTCGAGTGTGGAGTCACCAAGGACACTTCAAGAGGGAATGTCCAAGCTGAAGAACAACAACAACCATGGTAACTCAGTTGGAGTGGCTCAATGCTCCAGCCAAGGTGTATGTGGTAGGGCATACAGGGGACAAACCCAGACTTTATCGTGTGAGGGTACGTTCCTTCTAAAACTAACAGCTATGCTTCTATCTTATTCGATTGGTTGCGATTAGAAGTTTTGTTTCAGGCATTTAGCTTCCCAAATTGATATCACACAAACCGACATTAGATCACTATCTATACGTTGACAAGTCACGAGAGAATAAATTGGGTTAAACCACTATCATTATGGGGTTGTACTCATAAAATATCCTTAACCACCCATTCAATAATAGACTTAATGACCCGTAGAAACTTGGTAGTTTTGACGTATAATTGGTATGGGGATTAGTTAGTAAGTACAAAGCAATCTTGTGTGTGACGTGCAGGTCGTTCGTATCCCTGGGAATGAACATTATTGTTCACGGTGACAGAAGCAACCAGGGACACGAGGCTCGTCTGCACATTATCTCGTACACCAAAACATAAGAATACATGCTAAAAGGATGTCCAGTCTTTTTGGCAAACATTAATACAAAGGAGACGGAAGACACGTCGGAGAAGAAGCGACTTGAGGACGTACCAATCATCTAGGATTTTCCTGATGTATTCCCTGAGGACTTGTCGGGTCTTCCTCCGACTCGACAAGTGGAATTTTAAGTCGATTTGATACTTGGTGCTGCACCCGTAGCTCGGGCACCTTATCGATTGACACCTTCTGAAATGAAAGAGTTGTCGGAGCAACTAAAAGAACTATCTGACAAAGGCTTTATAAGACCTAGTTCCTCACCCTGGGGAACTCCGGTCTTGTTTGTCAAGAAGAAGGACGGATCGTTTTGAATGTGCATTGATTACCAGGAATTAAATAAACTGACGGTGAAGAACCGTTATCCGCTCCCAAGAATTGATTTATTTGATTAGCTTCAAGGGTCGAGTGTCTACTCGAAGATCGACCTAAGGTCGGGTTATCAGCAACTGAGGGTTCGAGAAGAAGACATTCTAAAGACCGCCTTTAAAACTCGTTACGGCCATTATAAATTTCAAGTTATGCCATTTGGTTTGACAAACGCACCTGCCGTATTCATGGACCTTATGAATCGGGTGTACAAACCTTACTTGGATAAATTCGTGATTTTCTTTATTGACGATATTCTAATATATTCGAAGAACAGGCAAGAGCACGAAGAGAACCTTAAGTTAATCTTAGAGTTGCTTAAGAAAGAGGAGTTGTATGCCAAATTTTACAAATGTGAATTTTAGATTCCTAAAGTACAGTTCCTTAGTCACGTGATTGACAACCAGGGTATTCACGTGGACCCTGCCAAGATCGAATCCATTAAAGATTGGGCATCTCCTAAGTCACCAACAGAGATTTGTCAATTTTTAGGTCTTGCTGGGTATTATCGAAGATTCATCGAAGGATTTTCGAAGATTGCCAAACCAATGACCAAGCTCACTCAGAAGAAGGTCAAGTTTGAGTGGGGTGACAAACAAGAAACAACGTTCCAATTGTTGAAGCAGAAGTTGTGTAGTGCACCAATTCTGGCTTTACCTGAAGGAAGCGAAGATTTTATCGTATACTGCGATGCTTCGATCAAAGGTTTGGGCGCTGTGTTGATGCAAAGAGAGAAGGTGATTGCTTATGCATCACGCCAACTGAAAATTCATGAGAAGAACTATACGACTCATGATTTGGAACTTAGAGCGGTAGTGTTTTCTCTGAAACTCTAGAGACACTATTTGTACAGAACCAAGTGTACGGTGTTCACAGATCACAAGAGTCTACAACACATTCTTAATCAAAAGGAGTTGAATATGAGGCAACGTCGTTGGTTATAATTGCTTAGTGATTACGATTACGAAATTCGTTATCACCCAGGGAAAGCAAATGTTATCGCTAACGCCTTGAGCAGGAAGGAACGAGAGCCACCATTAAGGGTTCGAGCCTTAGTCATGACTATAGGTTTGAATCTTCCCAAACAAATTTTGGATGCTCAAACTGAAACACGAAAACCAGAGAACATCAAGAACGAAGATGTTGGATGTATGTTGGTTGAAAATTCTAAAGATCCGGAGAAGCTTAGAACGGAAAAGTTGGAACCCCGCGCGGATGGAACTCTATGTCTAAACGGCAGGAGTTGGTTGCCATGCTATGGTGATTTGAGGACTGTGATCATGCACGAGTCCCACAAGTCAAAGTATTCTATCCATCCAGGATCTGAAAAGATGTACCAGGACATGAAAAAGCTATATTGGTGGCCTAATATGAAGGCAAACATCGCCACCTATGTTAGTAAATGTCTGACGTATGCTAAGGTCAAAGTCGAACATCAAAGGCCATCAGGATTATTGATACAACCCGATATACCTCAATAGAAGTGGGACAACATCACTATGGATTTTGTCACGAAGCTTCCTAAGTCATCATAAGGTTACGACACCATTTGGGTGATTGTTGACCGACTCACTAAGTCAGCAATCTTTGTACCGATGAGAGAGACTGATCCGATAGATAAACTTGCAAGAATGTACCTAAAGGAGGTGCTCACGAGGCATGAAATACCTCTCTCGATTATTTTTGATCGTGACCCTAGGTTCGCATCAAATTTTTGGAGGTCACTTCAGAATGCTTTGGGTACTAGTCTGGATATGAGTGCTGCGTACCATCCACAAAAAGACAGACAAAGCGAGAGGACTATTCAAACTCTCGAGGATATGTTGCGTGCTTGTGCAATCGACTTTGGAAAGGGTTAGGTTAACCATTTGCCATTAGTCGAGTTCTCATATAACAATAGCTATCACGCTAGCATCAAGGCCGCACCATTTTAAGCACTTTACGGTCGAAAGTGCCGTTCACCCGTTTGTTAGGCCGAGGTTGGAGAAGTTCAACTCACTGGTCCAGAAATAGTGCAAGAAACAACTGAGAAGATCGTTCAAATCAAGCATAGAATGCAAGCTGCTCGCGATCGACAAAAGAGTTACGCGGATTTAAAGCGTAAACTGATGGAATTTCAGGTTGGGGACAAAGTTATGCTTAAAGTTTCGCCTTGGAAAGGGGTCGTACATTTTGGAAAAAAGGAAAAGTTGAACCCTAGGTACGTTGGACCATTCAAGGTGTTGGAAAAGGTTGGATCCGTTGCATACAAGCTTGAGCTTCCTAAAGAGCCGAGCCAGGTTCACAATACATTTCATGTATCTAACTTGAAAAAGTGCCATGCCGACGAACCATTAGCCGTTCCGTTGGATGGACTTCACTTTGATGACAAGCTTTAATTTGTTGAGGAGCCGGTAGAAATCATGGATCGTGAAGTTAAACGGTTGAACCGAAGCCGCATTTCACTAGTTAAGGTTCGATGGAACTCCACGAGAGGTCATGGGAACGCGAAGATCAATTCAGGAAGAAATATCCACACCCTCTTCACAAAGACCGCACCGTCATCAAGTTTTAGGGGGGGGACTATAACACCCCATGTTTTAGGGTCATTGACGTCGTCAATAAATTCACTATGTATTTTTAGTATTGCACGCGTTTGCTTTAAATCGTAATCATTAAGTTAAATCGCGTAAGCTAAAAATTATCGTTCAATGTAAACGGGCGTCAAACAATTAAATGTTTACATCAAGCAAGTGTTAAGTAATTATTTTGAAGATAATTATTAACTTTGTTCATTTTATTTTTATTGGTTGCATAAATTGATTACGTTTCGCGATAAAATACGTTTAGGCATACCCGAAACCACAAAACTTTTCTATGCTTCAACAAATACCCACATTTATACCCAATACCCAAAATTTACTAAATATTATCATACATATGCATATAGGGTTGGATTTATATAGATGGATACCAAGAAATATCTAAAATCAATCTACTTCCTTGTTTTCATGGGATGATATTCAACTTAGGGAACAAAGACTTACAACTTACTAACCCTAATAGTGTAAGACCATACCAAGACCAAAAGACTTCCTATTTGCCTTTTTGACTAAGTCTTTTATGCATATAAGTCTTGCACCTTTCAAGAGATATCTCATACACTTCAACACTTAACAAAAAAAATCAAACTATATCTCTCTTTCTCTCTTACAACCCCACGGCATCAAACACCCCTTTTACATAAACCATAGCTTGATTTTACAAGACCATACAAGCATTCATACATCATTCCTATGATAACCTAAGGTGTTTGCAAGGGTTGGTTAAAGGTTTTCAAGGTTTAATCAAGTTATTGCAAGATTAGGGTTTTCTTGGAAAACTAGGGTTTTCAAGTGTGCAAGCTTTGGTTTTTCATCTAAATAAGGATTTAGCTTTTGTTGATCATCATCACACATCTCACTAAGGTTACCTAAAACCCTTTATGTCTTTACATTTATCATTTTATGTGTATATATGTTCTATATAGTAAAATCACCATTAGGACACTTTTGAACATGTAAAAAGGATTTTTACTTGTGATTATGGATTTTTACACTCTTACATATGATATGTTGTTGGTAATATCATGTTAAAATGGGTATAAAAGTGTTGTACCATGTTGATTTAAGTATAAAAAGTGTATATACAAATTAGGGTTTTCAAAGTTTACTTAATAAGTTTCAAATAAAAGTGTGTTAATGACTTGTTAATCTTGATATCATGGACTTTTATTTATGTTATATGGATGCTAATATGATGTTATAATTGTAAGACATAGTATATTAAGAATATTGGAAGACTTGTGGTAGTTTACTAAATAAAAAGTATATAAAAACAAAGTTATACAAATAAACTCAAAAAGATATTTAGGGGCTGTTTTGGCACGAATTTTTAGGCATGGATTTTATATTTTATAAACATACTACATCTCATGACGATTCCAAAAAGGTAAGAAACTCGAAAAACCGATTTATAACGAAAAAGATACGTAGTTTACGAGTTTTACGATAATAACCGGAGTTATAAAAGAATTTTTATAAAAACTTGTTATAAAAATTCTACAAACAGAAGGTTTGGTATTTTTATTAAATCACACATATTTTTAGGATTCCAAAACAATAAGAAACATAATTTTTCAATTAAAAACGAAGAAGTTATGAATTACGCGAGTTTATATACTTAAAATGTATAAAAATACTTTTATAAAACTATTTTTATAAAAGTTACTGTTCATATCAGGAACATTTGTTTTTGTAAACCTCATAAATAAATAGAACTTTCAATTACGAGATCGTGCTCGAAAGAATTACTAAAAACGGAGCTAAAACGAATAAAATACGGCGTTTATGATAATTAAAGTTTATAAAGTAATTTTGTTAACTATAACAGTAAAATTTACTATTCATGACAGAAACTATATTTAGAAAACATCAATAAATTGATAGAACTTTCAATAACGAAGGCGTAACTCTAAAAAGATAATCGCTAAAACGGAGCTTATAAGTATAAAATTACGGCATTTACGGGTTTTACGTTAATTAAAGTTATAAAAATAAATTTATAACTGGTATGAACAGTAAAAATACTATTCATCAGAGGACATAAAATACAAAAATGTCATATTTTGAGACGTCGTCTTAATACGTAAGCACGTGGATCATAAAGAAACGCAAGAAACGGACTTTGAAGTGGGAAAAGTTATGTCATTTTTACCAAAGGTATATTTATAAACGTTTTAACTTTATAAATATGATTTCACTAAAACAATTAGATAGTGATTAGCTATATAGAATTATATATGGTAGTAGTTTTTTTGGGTAAAAGGGACTCTCACCCCGGTAAAATGTATATTAATCACCCAAACTGTTAAGTACAATAGAATATGGCTGAAAACCACATTAACCTCAAGAAAAGCCCAAAAACCTAAGCTCATGTGACATGCCACACGGCTTAAACAAAAAACTATAACAACAAAATCCTACTTTAATAGGATAAAGTAACACTAAACAAACCTAGACAGCAACTAACCATGGGATACCGAGTTCCCATATTAGCATGAGACATAGCTTTGTCTCAGGAGGTTCTTCAAGATTTAATTATCTTCATCGACTTCCTCACTATCACTCTCATTGATAGTACTCACAGCATGTTTCGCATTTCCCCATGTTTGATCATCACCCCACTCAACCTCCGCGTTCTCCACCAATTGGCTAAACGAATTGTTCAAAACAATGTCATCAGCTTTAGGGGCTGATGAATACGTTTTAGAAGGATTTGTGGCAGGTTTATCCTTGTGGTTTTGAGCATTAGGGCTCTCACCTTTTTCAACTCTTCGGGGTTGAGTCGCTTTTTTTTTCCACACCATTGTTGATGTAGGTTTATTGAGCTTCAAACCACCGAATTGCTTAGGTTGAACATTAGCCTGGTTCTTGGTCTTTTTCTTCGTATGAGTTAACCGTAAAGTATAACCCATCTTGTTGCTGGTCTCAAGACCAAAAAATAGAGTTGGCTTAACTGCTTCATAAGCCTTCTTAGTGTAGGAACAATTCTGAATCATGCCCAAACACTTGGACATTCTAAACAAAGTGGATGTTTTCCACTCATAAATTAAGTTTAATTCTTTCAAGAGTATGCACTCCGCTCCATCCTCAATAGGACTCAGCCTATAACCACCTCCTTTTGTTTTAGAGCTTTTTCCGCAATGATTTCCATTAGGGCCGTTAATATACGAGCATACCCTATTATACGACCCCAAGTTGCATACCGTCTCGCTAGTAAAACTATCCACCATAATAGGTCTTCCAATTTGAGAGGTAATTCTACTAAGTCCATCTTCAGTGTATGCCACAACTAGAACTTTTAACATTTTAACCCACACGGGAACCTTCTTGACATCATCTTTAGATAATGACATATTAACCGACCATTTATTTAGAATCAAGGCGAATTCCGAATAAGCCATGGACCTTGTTCAAGAACTGTTCCATTCCCTTATTGGACTCAAATTTGAAGTAAAAGAACCCGTCATCATCCCGCATGATTTTCTGAAAACCAAACTCTTTCCATGCCCTAGAGACATAGATTTGAACCAAGGGAAACGCAATGCCTTTGCCCACGAAAAAACCAACAAGTGAATTAGCAAACTTGTTTTTCACAATCTGAATGGACTCAATAGGAAGCACAAAATCATAATTCTCCACCTTGTCCTCACTAATAAGAGTGCGAATGTTAATCTTCTTTTTAGTGTTATCATTATTTGCCGCACCATTAGCACCTTTCACAACATTAGCAAACGCTTTAACCTTTGGATCAGCCTCTTTCATTAGAACCATTGACATCACCAATATGGACCTTCAATACATCAGTAGTATTATTATTAGCAGCCGAACCATTAGGTTGATCCACAACACTTAACTGATTCGTACCATAATCACTACTATTATTTTCATCAATAGAAACTGATTTCAAAGGTGGATCATCAGTTTCTATTTGGTAATCCTTCATTGGTGTTATACAAACTTGTTCAGCAAACGACACCAATTTGAAATGCGATACAACCTGTTCTAACGAAGGCGAGGCGGGGGGGGGTGGGGTTCCCCCCCCCCCCCCCCCCCCCCCCCCCCCCCCCCCCCCCCCCCCCCCCCCCCCCCAGGGGGGGTGGGGACAATAACCTTATCTTTGTCAATTACTGAATCACCCCCTAACAGCCATGCGTAAGAAGCGCCTTTTTCATGATTTGCTGTCAATGTTTTTTAATCTTCTTTGCCAAATCGACAAATAGATATCCCTGCATCTCATTAACATCCCCATTGAAAGTGATTGCCCCATTTTCTTTGATCCTAGAATCGGCAAATCTTCTATCCATCTCTCATAACCCCAACAACAACAACACAACAAAACCAGAATCCCAAGATTAGCAATATGATATAGCGAAACCCTAATCGCTTAGGGCTTCAAGCAACGATCAAAGCACAGCTAACCCACCTCCATAATCAAATCATAAAAAGAAGATGGTTTCCAGCATACAAAAACGTGATAATTATGAGAAAATCGTTTCCAATAACAGCAAACCCTAAAAAAGGAAACAAATCACAACCATAAACAACCTAATCAGCAAACCAAGAGAAGGACACGTTTTTTCAATGAAACAATGACTAACACAAATCAAACAAGGCTCAAAGATCAGTTTGATTCAAGAAAACGTTTGGAACCCTAAAGGAAAACCAAAACGTGACCCTAAAAACAAACCAAACAGCAAACCAAGAAAGATGTTGTGATAGATCAAAGATTAAAAAGAAAAAACGAAATCAATTCAAGGTTTAAGGATCAGAATGAAAGAAAATTATGATCTAAATATGATTTTAGGGTGGCGGCCGGAAATAACCATTCTAGAGAGAGAAACTTAGGGTTTTGTTTACGATATATAATTAGATTAAGGTTTGGGGTTGGATGAACTTAGAGAGAGAAAGTAAATGGAAATGGAATATATGGTAGTAGTTACCCAATGTGATTAGTACTTATACGACCTATATTGGATTAGGTTGCATTCGATCATTACCGTGACGTATTTTCTGTGATATACTTGAATATTTGCTCACTCTGGTGAGTTCATAGGCCCCACGTTTTACATGATTTGTTTTTTTAAGTGTTTGGGAGGTGAGAAACATCGCATGTTTATAATTGGACACAAGTGGATAAGTTTTACATTATGTGTTGCCTAAGTAGCGATAACCCTAGTTGAGCCCATTATCATGAACTGTCAGTTACTGGATTGTGAGCGTGAATGTTATGAATAGATCTATTAGGATTGACTTCCCCGTTCGGGTGATTAGCTATCACGGGGCAAAACGAACGTTATTTATACCCGTTGAACGTAGGTGGTTGCGGGTTAGAATCTTCACGGGCAATGTAGGGCCCTTATATGGTATTATCATTATGTCGAAGCTTCAGTGTCATGAGCTTAGGGCAACGTAATTACTTTTATATGATATCTGCATCTGTTGCATTATCATACACTTGGGAAATCTTGTGGTCCTACAATATAAGATTTATGAAACCTATGAATTCACCAACATTATTGTTGACGTTTTAAAGCAATGTTTTTCTGTTGGTCACAATAGCACGAGGTGCAAGGGATACATTGGTGGTTTTGATTTGGATATCATGCATTAAAGATTTTGTCGCATTACATTTTGTATATCTATTATGGGCTAGAAATCTTTGTAATTTGAACAAGTGAACAATTGAAGCTTCAGGCTTATGTAACAAATACTTTGGGGGTGTTACAGATTGGTATCAAGAGCCAAGGTTATAGAGAACCAGGTCAAATGTTTTTGCTGGACTATAACCGTTTTTAAACATTGCATACACACAAAGGGGTTTGCACGGGGAATACATACGTGCATACAATCATACATATACTAGTTGTTGCATTAGTTGATTATACTAGATGCATTCATAATTGATATACGTGTTTATATTATACTACGTATATACCATACCAGTCTTATATAATATAGTTATATAAGTTATTTTTGCTTGTTACTAGTAGTTAATGTCTTCTGATTCCGCGCTTTACCCTAGTACTTCCATCCCTCCGAGGCACGATTTGGAGTATCCCGTCTGAGGATCCTTATTGAGGAGGTGCCTTTTATTATTGTTTGACAGTTGTTGGAGCAGGCACCACGTCCTTCAGAGTATGTACCTGATCTCATGGAGCTAGAGGATCATGTACCAGTGTACATCCTAACGCTCTGAGCAACCCTGAGGATTTTAGTGTCCAGCTGAAGGTGAGGCACCTATAAAGCCATAATTATGATGGTTGCTTTCTGCACCTACACCACTCACTACCACCACCATCCCTTTTACCACACACTTATTCTGAACACCAACATACTAGGAGCAGCCATGGACTCAGAAGGAGCTACAACAAACCATCCATATATCATTTACTACTTCCAGCAGGGACGCCACCATTGTTACCTATACCACTACCTGCACCATCCACTAGCCGCAGAGCTGACATTCTCGTGGCTTTAACACGCACCTCGGAAAGGCTACTACTTAACTGCTCCCAGCCTTTGGGTTGAGGTTGGGGAGAGTCTACTTTGCTGCTGCTAGACAAGCAGGATTACTATGGCTCGCAGGGTCAATCACCGTTTGTATGACACTATGGAACAGGGTTTGAGATACTGGATGGAGGACTATGGCCGCCGTAGAGGTGGTCAACCTGAGGGTTAGTTACCAGGAAGATGTTCGTAGGAGAGAGAGTTTGGGGTTTTATTCATGACATCAGGAGGCCCAGGAGGACCGGGCTGCTGTGAGAGCTGAGATTGAGATATTGAGGAGAGAGAGGCTTGCTTAAGAGCAAGAGAGCATCGAGACCCGTCAGCCTTGGCTAGGTCTGAGGCTATTATAGTGCGGCAATAGAGGCCGGATTAGAGTGTTAGAGGTGTCAGGCCTATCGCACGTGTGGCTCGAGTTAGGACGCGAGATTGATCGTGCTATTGAGCATATCTAGTACCCAGGCCTCTTGGAGGTGGAGGCCACGCGTAGAAACGTAGAGGACATAGTAGTAGTGCCTTGGTTTACCTTTCTATCATATTTTTTAGCTATGCTATATTGCTGCTAGTTTTTATGGTTACTCCAGTAGAGACTATATAGATCTTTTGTTTCTGTTTAGCTATCATGTATAGCCTACTAAGTATTACGGGGTAACTCCCGGCTAGTAGGGCTCTAGGTTTATTTTCATCTTGTAACCTAGCAGTAGGGAATCATTTTGTACCAAACAGATCATGTATGTTTTCCAATTATATATGGAATGGTGGTATTATGTCATGTCTGTAATCGAATTTGTTGTGAATGAATGTCGATTTGGTTATATCTTTGTTGATTACAATTCAGTTGTATATTTCACTGTGTGATGTGATCTCACTTTACTTATTGTGCATATGTCATGTCATGGTTATGATTTTACGAAATCTAACGGGTATTATATTTTCTTGTGATTTGAAGAAAATGGCACCAAAAAGAGCCACGAGGTCAAACATAGCCCCAGAAACAACCAACACCACATCTGTCACTAATGCCCAACTTCAGGCAATGATTAACCAAGGCGTTACTGCCGCTTTGGCAGCACGTGATGCAAACACGAATGGCGTCGACAGCCACAATTCAGGAACAGGTGCTAGGAGAAACGAGCGAGCCACTCATGAGTGCACTTACCCAGACTTCATGAAGTGCCAACCTCTAAATTTCAAAGGCACAGAAGGAGTTGTCGAATTGACTCAATGGATTGAGAAAATGGAAACTGTGTTCCGCATAAGCAACTATTCTATGGAAAACCAAATCAAGTTCTCCACTTGTACTCTTCTGGGAAATGCTCTAAGTGGGGAATCTACGTTAGGACTGTTGGTAATGAACTATTGCTTATGCAATGGAACTGGACTGAATTGAAGAGAAAAGAACTAACAAGTACTTGCCCAAGGACCGGGATTAAGAAACTCGAAGTTAAATTGTGGGAATTGAAAGTGAAAGGTACCGATGTGATAGGGTATAACCAACGTTTTCAGGAACTGGCACTGCTGTGTGGTAGAATGTTTCCTAAAGAATCTGACAAGATTAAGAAATATGTCGGTGGCTTACCCGACATGATCCATGGAAGTGTAGTAGCATCCAAGCCTAAGACAATGTAAGAGGAAACTGAAATGGCAATCGAAGTGATGGATAAGTGGAAATCCGCACTTTTTGCTGACATTAAGCCAGACTAGTAAAGGAGTTTTGGAGGACACTCAAGGAACACTAGAACCACAACAACAACAATACAATGAGGTTTTTAGAAATAGAAACATAGCAGGGCTTATGCTGCAGGAACTGTTGAGAAGAAACCATATGGGGGATCCAAACCCCTATGCTCAAAATGCAATTATCACCACGATGGTCCATGTTGCTTCATTAATGCCACAAATGCCAACAAGTTGGGCCATCTTTGCTCTTGACTGTTAGATGGTATACGACAAATGCTAAACAATGCTAACTCCATTCAGAGGGGCACTGGGTCGGGTCCAGAAAGAAGCCCACTGTTTAGGTGTGGGAGCCCAAGGCACTTCAAGAGGATTGTCCCAAGCTGAAGAACAAACAACAAACCGTTGTAACCATGTTGGAGGTTGGCAATTGTCCAGCCAAGGTGTATGCGGATAGGGCATGTGCAGGCGACAAAACCCAGACTCAACGTCGTGACGGGTACGTTCCTTCTAAAAAATCGCTATGCCTCTGTCTTATTTGATACTGGTGCCTATAGGAGTTTTGTATCTACTGCATTTAGGTCCTAAATTGCTATTACTCCAACTGCCCTAGATCACTATTATGATGTTGAACTAGCCGACGAGAGAATAATTGGGTTGAACACTATCCTTAGGGGTTGCACATTAAATCTCTTGAACCATCCATTCAACATAAATTTAATGCCCATAGAACTTGGTAGTTTCGACGCTATAATTGGTATGGATTGTTTGGTAAAGTACCAAGCAATCATTGTGTGTGCCGAGAAGATCATTCGTATCCCCTGGAGAAATGAAACATTAATTGTTCATGGGGACGAAACCAACCAGGGACACGAGGCTCGTCTGCACATTATCTCGTACACCAAAACACAAGAATACATGCTAAAAGGATGCCCTATCTTTTTAGCACATGTTACTACGAATGGAACTGAAGACAAGTCAAAGGAGAAGCGACTTGAGGATGTACCAATTGTTCGGGATTTTCCTGATGTATTCCTTGAGGACTTGCTGGGTCTTCCTCTGACTCGACAAGTAGAACTTCAAATCGATTTGATACCTGGTGCTGCACCCGTAGCTCGGGCGCCTTATCGATTGGCACCTTCTGAAATGAAAGAGTTGTCATAGCAACTAAAAGAACTATCTAACAAAGGCTTTATAAGACCTAGTTCCTCACCCTGGGGAGCTCCGATCTTGTTTGTCAAGAAGAAGGACGGATCATTTCGAATGTGCATTGATTACCGGGAATTGAATAAACTAACGATGAAGAACCGTTATCCGCTCCCAAGAATTGATGATTTATTTGATCAGCTTCAAGGGTCGAGTGTCTACTCGAAGATCGACCTAAGGTCGGGTTATCACCAACTGAGGGTTCGAGAAGAAGACATTCCGAAGACCGCTTTCAGAACTCGTTACGGCCATTATGAATTTCAAGTTATGCCATTTGGTTTGACAAACGCACCTGCCGTATTCATGGACCTTATGAATCGGGTGTGCAAACCTTATCTGGATAAATTCGTAATTGTCTTTATTGACGATATTCTGATATATTCAAAGAACAAGCAAGAACACAAAGAGCAACTTAAGTTAATCTTAGAGTTGCTTAAGAAAGAGGAGTTGTATGCTAAATTTTCCATGTGTGAATTTTAGATCCCGAAGGTACAGTTCCTCGGACACGTGATTGACAGCCAGGGTATTCACGTGGACCCTGCCAAGATTGAATCCATTAAAGATTTGGCATCTCCTAAGTCACCAACGGAGATTCATCAATTTTTAGGTTTTGCTGGGTATTATCGAAGATTCATCGAAGGATTTTCAAAGATTTCCAAACCCATGACCAAGCTCACTCAGAAGAAGGTCAAGTTTGAGTGGGGTGACAAACAAGAAATAGCTTTCCAATTGTTGAAGCAGAAGTTGTGTAGTGCACCAATTCTGGCTTTACCGGAAGGAAGCAAAGATTTTATCGTATACTGCGATGCTTTGATCAAAGGTTTGGGCGCTGTGTTGATGCAAAGAGAGAAGGTGATTGCTTATGCATCACGCCAACTAAAAATTCACAAGAAGAACTATACGACTCATGATTTGGAACTTGGAGCGGTAGTATTTTCTCTGAAACTCTGGAGACACTATTTGTACGGAACCAAGTGTACGGTGTTCACGGATCACAAGAGTCTACAATAGATTCTTAATCAAAAGGAGCTGAATATGAGGCAGTGTCATTGGTTAGAATTTCTTAGTGATTACGATTGCAAGATTCGTTATCACCCAGGGAAAGCAAATGTTGCCGCTGACGCCTTAAGCAGGAAGAACGAGAGCCACAATTAGGGTTTGAGGCCTTTAGTCATGACTATAGGTTTTGAATTCCCCAAAACAAATTTTGGATGCTCGGATCAAGCACGAAAAACCAAGGAGAACATCAAGAACGAAGATGTTGGAGGCATGTTGGTTGAAAATTCTAAGGATCCGGAGAAATTTAGAACTGAAAAGTTGGAACCCCGTACGGATGGAACTCTATGCTTTAATGACATGAGTTGGTTACCATGTTATCGGCGATTTGAGGACTTGTCTGCACGAGTCAACAAATCAAAATACTCTATTCATCCGCGGTTCTGAAAAGATGTACAAGACATGAAAAGGCTATATGGTGGCCAATATGAAGGCCAAAACACGGGCCACCTATTTAGCATATGTTGACTTGTGCCAAGGTCAAGGCAGAACACCAAAGGCCATCAGGATTGTTGGTACAACCCGATATACCTCAATGGAAGTGGGGACAACATCACTATGGATTTAGTCACGAAGCTTCCTAAGTCGTCACAAGGTTACGACCAATTTGGGTGATTGTTGGACCGACTCATATGTACCGCAATTCTTTGTACCGATGAGACGAGACTGATCCGATGGATAAAAAGTGCAAGAATGTATCTAAGGAGGTGCTCACGGGATGGAATACCTCTCTCACTTATTTTTGTCATACCCTAGGTTCGCATCAAATTTCTTGAGGTCACTTCAGAATGGCTCTGGGTACTAGTTGGATATGAGTACTACGTACCATTACAAACAGACGGACAAAGCGAGAGGACTATTAAAACTCTTGAGGATATGTTGCGTGCTTGTGCAATCGACTTTGGAAAGGGTTGGGTTAACCATTTCGTTAGTCGTGTTCTCATTTAAACATATCTATCACTGCTAGGATCAGGCTGCACATTTGAAGCACTTTTACGGTCGAAAAGTGTCGATACCTAGTTGTTGGGCCGAAGGTTGGAGAAGTTAACTCACTGGTCCAGAAATGAAAATAGTGCATGAAAAACAATTGAGAAGATCGTTTCATAAATCAGCAGAGAATGAGGAATGCAAGTTGCTCGTGATCGACAAAGAGCTACACGGATTTAAAGCGTAAACCGATGGAATTTTAGGTTGGGGTTAAAGTTACGCTTAAAGTTTCACCTTGGAAAGGGGGGTTGTGTACGTTTTGGCAAACGGGGGAAGTTGAACCCTAGGTATGTTGGACCTTTCAAGGTGTTAGAAAAGGTTAGAGAGGTTGCTTATAAGCTTGAGCTACCTGAAGAGCTAAGCAGGGTTCATAATACATTCCATGTATCCAACTTGAAAAAGTGCTATGCCGACGAACCATTAGCCGTTCCGTTGGATGGACTTCACTTTGATGACAAGCTTCAGTTTGTCGAGGAACCTATAGAGATCATGGACCGTGAAGTTAAACGGTTGAAGCAAAGCCGCATTCTACTAGTCAAGGTTTGATGGAACTCCATGAGAGGTCCTGAGTTCACATGGGAACGCAAAGACCAATTCCGGAAGAAATACCCACATCTCTTTACAAAGACCGCATCGTCGTCAAGTGTCGCATCTTAAGCCTTGAGGACAAGGCTCACTTAACGGGAGGAGACTATAACACCCCGTGTTTTAGGGTCATTAACGTCGTCAATAAATTCACTATGTATTTTTAGTATTGTACGCGTTTGCTTTAAATCGTAATCGTTAAGTTAAATCGCGTAAACTAAAAATGATCATTCAATGTAAACGGGCGTCAAACAATTAAATGTTTACATCAAGCAAGTGTTACGTAATTATTTTGAGTATAATTATTAACTTTGTTCATTTTATTTTTATTGGTTGCGTAAAGTGTTTACGTTTCGCGATAAAATACGTTTAGGCATACCCGGAACCACCAAAACTTTTCTACGCTTCAACAAATACCCACTTTTATACCCAATACCCAAAATTTACTAAATATTATCATACATATGCATATAGGGCTAGTTTTATAGAGATGGATACCAAGAAATATCTAAAATCAATCTACTTCCTTGTTTTCATGGGATGGGATATTCAATTAGGGACAAAGAATTACAACTTACTAAACCCTAATAGGTAAAGACCTTACCAGTCCAAAAAGACTCCAATTTTCTTTTTGACTAAGTCTTTTATGCATATAAGTCTTGCACCTTTCAAGAGATATCTCATACACTTCAACACTTAACAAAAAAAAATCAAACTATCTCTCTCTTTCTCTCTTACAACCCCACGGCATCAAACACCCCTTTTACATAAACCATAGCTTGATTTTACAAGACCATACAAGCATTCATACATCATTCCTATGATAACCTAAGGTGTTTGCAAGGGTTGGTTAAAAGTTTTCAAAGTTTAATCAAGTTATTGCAAGATTAGGGTTTCACTTGGAATTAGGGTTTCCAAGTCTTGAAAGTTAGGGTTTGGTTGCTAAATAAGGATTTATCTTTTGTTTATCATCATCACACATCTCACTAAGGTTACCTAAAACCCTTTATGTCTTTACATTTATCATTTTATGTGTGTATATGTTCTTTATAGCAAAAATCACCATTTAGGACTTTTAAACATGTAAAAAGAGTTTTTTACTTAATGATTCACTCAATTTGTAAACTTTTCCATATGTTATGTGATTGGTAATATCATGATATAATTGGATTATAAGTATTGTAACATGTTGGTTAAGTGTAAAAATGTATATGCATAAACTAGTAAGTAAAGTTACTTAAGGAAAGTTATTGATTTCATTATATAAATAAGTGTGTACACAAATGGATCTTGTGATCTCTTGGACATTTTTGGACAATTATGGACCTATGGACACTATTATATGTAAAACATATGATATAAAGACTTGTGAAGGAATTGTGGTATTTTAATTAGTTGGAAAGTATGTAAAACAAAAGTATATAATTAATTATATAAAAGCTATAAAAAGGGCTGTTTGGTTTTGAATTTCAAACAGTAGGTTTTACATTTTATAAAGATAGTACACCTCATGACGATTCCAAAAAGGTAAGAAACTCGAAAAACGGATTAATAACGAAAAAGATACGTAGTTTACGAGTTTTACGATAATAACCGGAGTTATAAAAGAATTTTTATAAAAACTTGTTATAAAAATTCTACAAACAGAAGGTTTGGTATTTTTATTAAATCACACATATTTTTAGGATTCCAAAACAATAAGAAACGTAATTTTTCAATTAAAAACGAAGAAGTTATGAATTACGCGAGTTTATATACTTAAAATGTATAAAAATACTTTTATAAAACTATTTTTATAAAAGTTACTGTTCATATCAGGAACATTTGTTTTTGTAAACCTCATAAATAAATAGAACTTTCAATTACGAGATCGTGCTCGAAAGAATTACTAAAAACGGAGCTAAAACGAATAAAATACGGCGTTTACGATAATTAAAGTTTATAAAAGTAATTTTATAAACTATGAACAGTAAAATTTACTATTCATGACAGAAACATATATTTTGAAAACATCAATAAATTGATAGAACTTTCAATAACGAAGACGTACTCGAAAGAATCGGTAAAAACGGAGCTATAACGAATAAAGTACGACGTTTACGAGTTTTACGTTAATTAAAGTTATAAAAATAAGTTTATAACTGGTATGAACAGTAAAAAATCACTGTTCATCAAAGGACTAAAAATATGAAAATGTCATAGTTTGATACATCGTCTTAATACGAAAGCGTGGACATAAGAAACGCAAGAAACGGACTTGAAACGTGAAAGTTATATCATTTTTACCAAAGGCATATTTATAAACGTTTTAACTTTATAAATATGATTTCACTAAAACAATTAGATGGTGATTAGCTATATAGAATTACATATGGTAGTAGTTACCCAATGAGATTAGTACTTATACGACCTATATTGGATTAGGTTGCACTCGATCATTACCGTGACGTATTTTCTGTGATACACTTAATATTCGCTCACTCAAGGTGAGTTCATAGGCCCACGTTTTACATGATTTGTTTTATAAGTTTTTGGTGTGAGAAACATGCACTGTTTTATAATTGGACACAAGTGGATAAGTTTTATATTATGATTACGTGTTGCCTAAGTAGCGATAACCCTAGTTGAGCTCATTACCATGAACTGTCAGTTACTGGATTGTGAGCGCGAATGTTATGAATAGATCTATTGGGATTGACATCCCCGTTCGGGTGGTTAGCTATCACTGGGCAAACGAACGTATACCATGTCAAATATATGATGTTGTTTTGACCACTCTTACCAATTCGAGCCAATGCATACTCAAAATTAGTCCTTATCTTAAGAAACTTACAGTTACGTAAAGTTAAGACACATACCTAACTTTGAGAGGTATAATCTCATAAAAAGACCATATTATTATTTAGTTATGAAATTTTGAACTTGACACATAAAATCTGTCCATCATTTCCAGATTTACACACCTGTACCTTAAATCATGTTTGACTGACCTTAAACTCTATTTCAAAGTTGGTAACAAGTATAGTTGAAAAGTAAACTCAAAAGTAGATAGTTTTAGCTTAAGGAAACACTTTCATAACTTATTTTATGACAAGATATGACTCAAAACAAGATGACCTTTTTCCAAAAATCAGCTTATTTTTGGGTTTTTCACTCAATTTAAATGCTAGTTATGTAATCCAAATGTACCCCAAACAACACCAAACTCATTTTAGATACTTTTTAAAACCACTTCGTTCAAAAATATCAGTAGTTTGTTTTATAAAAATCCATGTTAGTGCATGCACAAGATCAAACCCGATCTAGTCTAAAAACGTGATTTTAAGCCTATTTGTGTCACTAGTTTTATACATCAAATCCCCAAACCACCAATGCAAGTCCTGTACATTTTTCATAACCATTTTAGAAGTACAATAATGTACCCAAACTTAGTAGCAGTATGACTCTAAATCCCATTTTATTGTATGGACTTATGTGTACTTAAAATGACTCAAAATCTTAATTTCATGTGATTTTTCCTACTAGTTTATTAACTAAGCCTCAAGAACACTGTTAGGAATATGAAAGTATCGGTCACTTCTATAAATATCGTTAGATAGCTCGTTAAGTAATATTTAGAAACTAGATAGGCTAGTTTAGCTAAAGCCCATTGTTAGCCCATTAAGGGTCCATATGGCCGACCACTTAGTAGTATTTATACCCCTCTCCACATCGTGGAGAGGGTTGGTTGTTCATTTATTTTTCACATAGTAATTTAATATTTGTTTTATTTCTTTCTCTCACTAAGTGTTCATCCAACCACCTCTATTTCTCTCTCTAAACCCTAGATCAAATTCATACCTTGTGTGTGCTAAGATATCCTTCAATTGGTATCAGAGCCATGGGTTGTTTGTGAAGGTTTTGTGTGCGTTTGTTACTCGACTTATGCGTGTATTTGGTTCTTCACCATTTGAGGGTTTAAAAACCATAAAGCTTTCATCTTTCTTCTTTATTTATCTTATTATATGCTAGTTGTATAAGAAAATCTTTGAAAAACCATTAAAAATTCCATCTTTTTGAGTCTTTTTTATTCGAACAAGGGTTTTGTACCAATAATCTTGATTTCAAATTTTTCGTGTCAAAAACATTAAAGTTTGTGTTTTAAGGATTGATCTATGAAGTAACACGCCCCGAACCCTTATTCCGCTGCGACCCAATTTGGGGGTGTTACAAAGCTCATCAGATCAAACCAACCTTGTATGATGGTAGTGTTATTTCTTATAAACACGTTGCTAGTCCTGTGTTTGATGATGAAGAGACATTGATTTTGGAAGAAGTAAGTCGATCTAAAATGCTTGCAAAACAAAACGACTCAATTTCAAAAGAAAAGAAAATTAATACAACTCCAATTAATTATGTTGAGTTAAATCTATTATCTAAAGATTTTAGTAAACTTTTTGTTCCACAACAAGAAATGTCTGATGAATAAGCTTTCGGGTTACAAACTTTACACCCTAATACTGACCAATGTGCTTTGTCACCTGTTAAAATTGAGGCTCCTCGGGAACTTCCCAAGGTAAGCCTGGTTAATACAAACCTTAAAAAGCTTAAATACCATCTTGGCCAATTTAACACTGTGGTGAAAAAGCGGATTACACTCGATACTTTAACAGAAGGGGAATGGGGGTTTGAACACACTAAAGCTGTTTTTCTTAATGAAATAATTCCATTTTCAAAGACCTTAAAAGACATATTCAATGTTTTTGATAAAGATCTTTTAAATGAGATAACGAAAGTACAAACAGTTTTTAACCAGATAGAAGCTGCTGTTCAACAGTATTTTGTAGATAAAAAGTGTTTTGAAATTCAAAAGAAAGATTTTTTTTCTTGAAAATGATCTACTCTTACAAAAAATCATGTCTCAAGATGTTATGACATGTGTGATGAATTCCACTGCTGTTTTTGATAATGTAAACGTGGAAATGCAAAGTAAGGAATCTTGTGTGAAGTGTTTGAATCTTAATACTGAGCTTTTGAACAAACAAAGTGCGTATAATGATCTTTCGAAAAGTTATTCACAACTTGAAAAACATTGCATGTCTCTTGAGTTAACAATGCAACTCAATCAAGAAATTTTTGAAAAGGATTCATTAAGTAATAATCAAAATGCTCTTGAAATTCTAGAATATTTTGAAAATAATGATTTAAAAGCTCAGCTACAAGCTAAAAACACTACAATTTGTAAGTTAAAGGAACATATCGAAACGATGAGAGAAAATGACAAGGAAGAGAAAGTCAACACATGAAATGGAAGAAATTGAGACCATAAACATTGAATTGGAGCATAGTGTGGCAAAATTACTTTCTAAAAACGAGCGTTTGCATAAAGAAATTGGGCATTTGAAAAAGATTTATAAAGATCAATTTGACTCAATTAAAAAGACACGTGCTCTCTCTAAGGAACACGATGTCTCTTTGATTGCTCAATTGAACTCTAAGTCTATGGAAAATGCAGATTTAAAATGTCAAATTCAAGACAAGGTTTTTGTGATTATATCATTAAAAAATGATTTACGAAAATTAAAAGGGAAAGAAGTTAAAAATGTTGCACAAATACCAATTGCCATAACTGTTGCTCCAGACATGTTCAAGCTATACTTAGATCCTTTAGCTCTTAGGTTATTTCAAAATAGGAAAGCTCACACATACTATCTTAAGCATACTCAGGAACAAGCTGACATACTTCAAGGAATAGTTGAACAAGCTAAAGCAAAACAGCCTTTAGATAATGCGTTAAACCTTGCCTGTAAGCATGCCATGTAAATTCAGGAGTCACTTGTATATGTTCGAGATACGTGCCCTAATTCGATTAAAATTAGTGAGAAAAAGGTTGATATTACACCTATGAAAAAGGTCAAGAAAGTTAGGTTTTCTGAACCTCTCACATCCTCAAGCAACATCAAATAGGTAGAGTCATCTAAAACATCTAATTCTAACACACTTGTGTTGTCTTCTACAGGATTAAAGTGTTCTACTAGTACTTGCAGATCACAGCCTACATGCAATAAAAAGAATGACAGGAACTCGCAAAAACCAAGTAGTAACAGGAAGAGTAAAGTAGAAGCCCAAACTAGGAAAGTAAATAAAAAGAATCATGTTAAAGAACCTATTTGTGATGACAATGTTAAGCATACTATGTTAAATGCAAATTCTCAGTTAATTTGTGTTAAATGTAAGCAATGTATGTTTAATACAAATCATGATGTTTGTTTACTTGATTTTGTAAATGATGTGAATATGCATGCTAAATCTAAATCTAAGTCAAAGAAAATCTAAGTGCATAATATTTGGAAACCTACAGGTAAAGTGTTCACTGATGTAGGACTTAAGTGGAAACCAACAAGAAGACTTTATAATTGGTAACTCATGCCCTTTAACTAGGATCACTCCCAAGAAAATAGTGCATCTTAAGGAAACCACTTCTAATTCAGTTGAAACACCAAAACCAGAGATTAAAGTCTATAGTAGGAGACCCAAACAAATAAAATCAATAGGTTCGAGAAAAAATGCTAAGATCATAGAATCTAAAATTGCTAACAACTCAGAACCCAATCAATTGTGGGGATCCAATGCTACAGATGTTCCATCTTCTTCTTCTCTTGTCAATGACAGGTTGTCCAGATTGTTCTCTGGTATCTGGACTTCGGATGTTCAAAACATATGACAAGGAACCGCTCTCAGCTCATGAACTTTGTTAGTAAATTTTTGGGAACCGTTCAATTCAAAAATGACCAAGTTGTAAAGATAATAGGATATGGTGACTATCAGCTGGGGAACATAATAATCTCAAGGGTAGACTATGTTGATGGGCTTGGACATAACTTGTTTTCTGTTGGACAATTTTGTGACACAGATCTTGAAGTCGCTTTTCGGAAAAAAACTTGCTATATACAAAATTTAGAAGGTGTTGATCTACTTTTAGGATCCAAAGACACAAATTTGCACACAGTTTCTCTTGATGACATGCTAAAGAATTCTCTGATTTGTCTTCTATCCAAAGTATGAAAGACTAAGCGCTGGTCATGGCACCGTCGGTTATCGCATCTCAACTTCGGTACTCTTAACAAGCTAGCTAAAGATGCTCTTGCACGAGGCATTCCAAAACTTAAATTTCAAAAAGATCATCTATGTTCTGCATGTGCATTAGGAAAAAGCAAGAAATCCTCTCATCAACCCAAGGCTGAAGACACTAATCAAGAGAAACTACATATTTTGCATATGGATCTTTGTGGCCCGATGCGTGTGGAGAGTATTAACGGGAAAAAGTATATGTTGGTGATTGTTAACGATTACTTACGATTTACTTGGGTTAGATTCTTGAGATCAAAGGATGAAGCTCCTGACGCTATCATCAAGTGCATAAAAAATATTCAAGTTCATTTAAATGCCATAGTCCGTAATGTTAGAACAATCAGGCTCTTTGTGATTTCTATGAAAATGTCAGCATTTCGTATCAAACTTCTGTTGCTCGTACTCCTCAACAGAATGGCTTTGTCGAAAGGCAAAACTGAACTCTTGTGGAAGTTGCTCGCACAATGTTGATATTTTTAAAAGTTCTTCTATTTTTATGGGCCAAAGCAATCAACACTACTTGTTATATCCAAAACCACTCCTTGATCCGTCTCTGCTACAACAAAACTCCTTATGAGCTGATGCACGATAAGAAGCAGTATTTATCATTTCTTCATGTGTTTGGTTCACTCTGTTATCTGACCAGTGACAGTGAGGATTGGGTAAACTAAATGCAAAGGATGATATTGGTATTTTTTTTGGATACGCGCCCGCAAAGAAAGCTTTCAGAATCTATAACAGAAGAACCCAGAAAAATATGGAAACAATTCATGTGACGTTCGATGAGCTGACAACAATGGCTTCTGAATAATTCAGTTCAGGACCCGGGCTTCAATCTATGACTCCTGCAACAACTAGTTCAGGACTCGTTCCAAACCCTATTCCTCAACAACCTTGTAATCCACCAAATAGAGATGATTGGGATCGTTTGTTCCAACCCATGTTCGATGAATACTTTAATCCTCCAACCATTGATGTTTCTCCAATTCCAGTAGCTGTTACACTAAGAGCTGTTGATACAAGTGAATCACTAGTGTATACATTAATTGACATAGGTTCTCCATGATGACATCAAATAATGTCTATTTTATAGCATCGTTTATCATATGTTATTAACCTATTATGTATAGTTATTGCAAAGAATTGTTACTTAATAATTTATATTTGATAATTGCAGTAATTATAGAGTGCTTGGTGAATATTAGCAAAAGGCGCGCATTCTGGAGCTTAAACGAAGATATATTGAAGATTAATGATTCTGACTACCAATACGCCATATCCATCAAGGAAGATACGGCGTATCCGTGCTTGCACTCACCAAAGACCACAAAGGAAACAAGCTCAATACGTCGTATTGAAGATATAGTATGTGAATATTCTGGAAGATATCAAGCGTGGTCCCTACTCCAAGAAACCCCCAATACACCGTATCCAACCCCTTGGATACGCCGTATCTAACCAACTTCCAGACAGTATAAATAGAAAACACAAAAATGAGTTTTAAGTGTGCTAAATCATATTCTTGATACCTAAACCATAAAATTCAATTTTCAAAGGAGAAAAAGAGCAGAAGAGGTTGAGCAATGCTATCAATTCCATATGAGACAACGTGTAATTCCATATACTTTAGTGATCGTTTAGTTTTTGGTATTATTCGTTAACTCGGTTAGTTTACCTTAGCTAAATAATTGCTATTGTATTTATTATGATGTTTGAAGGCTAATACCTTCGGGTATTAGCCATTATTATGAAGATATGAATATTTGGTATTGTTTTTCTTGATTTCTTGACTTATCGTTGAATGCTTGTTTATGTTTATCAAGTTATACTTGTTTACATGCTTTTTTATGCTACCTATCATTCAACTGGATCTAGTGATATGGACCAAGTAATCTAGAGTCTGGGATAGCTCTCCATATAGTGATTTATACATCTAGAATCATAGGTTCACAAATATTGTCCTTTTAAGTTCGTGCTAAGGATAGGCTTCTGGCTTAACTAGTTAATCGGATATTGCCTTTGGTTTAGTGAACAAGTTGACTAGCAGGTGAACCTAGATAATTCAAAAAATAACGTTTGATTCCACTGGATAGTTAGACAAGTGGACTACTAGTGTATAAATTACCATTAAGCAGTAAGTGGGTAAAGTCTCTATGAGCTAGGGTTTAACAAGATCACCATTGCTTTAATTTCTAAGATAGATTATAATCAACAAATAAGGATGCTTTATGCGGATGCTTTAATTATGACAGAATTAATGTGTCTTGGTCTTAGGATGATGTAACGCCTAAGTCTTAAGAATGATATGCCACCCTGAGAGAAGAAATCATTGCACTTAATAAACAAACCAACGTTCTAAATCGGATTAATAATGGTTAATACAATTTTCTTATATTTGGCTCGGCCGCTCTTTTATCTTCTGTTAATTTGCTTGCGTCGGTTAAAGTGCCTTGAATTGATTGTAGTCACCAACCAAACCGTGCCAGTCTCTCAGGCTGAAACCTCCTTTTTACCCGTTAGAATTAGGATTAAGACTGACATAGGTTTAGAATAGAATAGAATTAACATAGATTAGACAACTAAGATATTAATAAATTGATAGATTTAATATTGCTTCAAGTGTTCAACACCTTACTTACCACGAAACTACTACCGATCGGGTACACTGCCCGTTAAAGTGTTGTTTTTGGTTTAGTCAGCAAAATATAAATTTAAAACTTGAATCATAAAAATATACACCACACAACGACACATCAAGTTTTTGGCGCCGCTGTTGGGAAGTGAAAATTAATCTTGATTTGTATTTTATGTTTTGGTATTTAACATTAGATCTAACCCTTAGGAGTAGTGTTAATTAGATTAGTGTATATTCTTGTATATTCTGTATATTTTTGTATATTTGTTTGTTTAATTGTTTGCTTGTATAATTGTGTGTTTAATTAAATTATTTTGCTAATACACTGTTCTGGTCGATAACTCGATACGGCGTATCCACTTCCATCAGATATGGTGTATCCAACTTTCTGTTCAATACATCATATTCATTGAAAAGATTAATACGGCGTATTCACTAAACCAATGAAGATGATGTTGCTGAAGTCTTCAGGATGAAGTTGAGCTCACTGATGAAGAATCTTCTAACAATGAAGATGATGTTGTTGAAGTCTTCAGGATCGACACTAATATATTTGACTATGAAACACCTCTCTGCTTAGCATTCAATAAATTTAATTACCTTATCATAGTAGATCCATACTTACTTACAAAGGATATTATAGGGTTTAAAACTTATGAAGATTACAAAGTCGACTGGATCTATGGATGGAACGAGAATGTGCCATGGGTATATGATAAACCATGGCTTGATAATGGAATATGGAAAGAACCAACACCAGTCAAACACCATTGCAAACCTTTCAATTATAAGACTAGATGTTTGGAATGGCCAACCTATAGTTGGAGAGAGGATGGTTATTGTAATGGAGGAAATTTGCTCGGTGCTTAGGTTATTGGAAACTCGCTTCATTACCAAGACCTTGAATGGTATGAGGCTTTGGAAGATTGCAAACTAAAAGAAGAAGCTTTAAGAAATAAGGCTAACATGGAAGGATTAATCGAAGAAGATGATGATGATGATTCATGTTACGAACAAAGGAGATGATGGAACGTGTATACAAACTATGATGATGCATATGAGAAAAATCATAATGTTGTGGAAAGAGAAGATTTATGTGAAATTCATGTGTTGTCGGTGTGCAATATAAGAAGATTCGAGATGATCAAGTATTCATTAAGACAAGACGAAGAGTATGTTGCTATTAAAAAAGATAAATACGACGATTTGGCAAGAACAAGCGAAGATGCATGCCGAGCATACCAGGAAATCTTTCATGTGATGGACGAAGGATGGATGGTAACTAGAGCTTAGTAGAAAAGAAGCTGGAAGACAAGTCTAACTTAAAGACTTTGTTGTAAACAAAAGTGCTTCCCGAGAGACAACCCGAAATGTTATTTAATTTTATCAAGTCTGCCTTCCCAGACATCTATACAGCGTATCCGCTCCATACCATATGGCAAATTAATTATCTGGATGTCATCAGTCTTTACTTTTTTATGCACTTTAAAAACATTATTGTCAATTATGGCAATACGGCGTATTCATTCACATGATAAGGCGTATTCACCAGACTGACCCGTATTTAGTTTGTTTAGTCTAGTTTAAATTAAACGTAGATACCAAGATAGGAATGCATGTTTTTCCTATTTTACACAGAACTCCGTAAAAGAAATATCGACGAATATTGGTAGAGAATTTACAAATCTGGAGATCTTAAAGTGTTGGAGTCTTGAAACTTCAAGACTGTTGTTCAACACATAATCATGGATCGATGCAATGCAAGAAGAAATTCATGAATTTAAAAGGCTACAAGTTTGGGAATTGGTGCTATGTCCAGATAAAGTCATACTGATCAAACTTAAATGGATTTACAAGGTCAAGACAGACGAATTTGGCGGGCTACTAAAGAATAAGGCGAGATTAGTTGCTCATAGATTAAGGCAAGAGGAGGGTATCGAATTTGAGGAATCATTTACACCGGTTGCAAGAATAGAGGCCATCTGTATCTTCATAGCAAATGTCGCCAACAAGAATATGACTATCTTCTAAATGGACGTCAAACGGCTTTTTAAATGGCGAGCTTAAAGAAGAGGTCTACGTTTCTCAACCAGAAGTATGTGTTGATCAGGACAACGCATCGCATGTGTACAAGCTTAAAAAGACCCTCTACGGTGTCAAACAAGCACCACGTGCATGGTACAACATGCTGTCAAGTTTCTTCATTTTACAACATTTCTCCAAAGGTGCAGTGGATCCAACACTCGGAAAGCAGGAAACAACTTATTGCTAGTACAAATTTATGTTGCCGATATAATATTTGCATCAACTAATACTTCTTTGTGTAATGAGTTTGCTAATCTAATGACCACTAAGTTCAAGATGTCAATGATGGGGAAATGTCATTCTTTTTAGGATTATAAATCTCTCAAAGTCCCAGAGGCATCTTCCTAAACCAGTTAAAATATGCTTTTAAAATTATTAAAAAATATGGTTTACCGGCTAGTGATTCTATAGACACACCTATGATAGAAAAGAATAAACTGGATGAAGATCTATAGGGGACACCAGTTGATGCTACACTTTACCATGGCATGATTGGATCCCTCATGTATCTGACTCTAGTAGACCCGACCTTATTTATGCAGTCTGCTTATGTGCCCGGTATTTGGCAAAGCCAACCGAAAAGCACTTAAATGCGGTTAAATGGATCTTTCGATACCTAAAGGGAACCATTAACATGGGTCTCTGGTACTTGAAGGATACCAGTATGTCTCTAATAGCATATGCAGATACAGATCACGTAGGGTGTCAGGATACTAGACGTGGTACATCAGGAAGCGCTTAATTCTTAGGTGATAAACTTGGTAGCTGGTCTTCCAATAAGCAAAAGATCACTACGATCTAAAGTATAGAGGCTGAATATATTGCCTTATCTAGGTGTCGTGCTTAAATTCTATGGATACATTCATAGCTAACAAATTATGGCTTTCAATTCAATAAGATTCCTCTGTATTGTGACAACAAAAGTGTGATTGCTCTATGCTGCAACAATGTACAACACTCAAGAGCAAAGCACATCGATGTACGCTACCATTTTATAAAGAAGCAGGTTGAGAATAGAATTGTGGAACTTTACTTTGTTCGGACGGAATATCAACTAGAGGACATCTTCACCAAACCTTTGCCACGAGAAAGATTCAACTTCTTGATCGAAAAGCTCAGTATGCGAAGCATGTCCCCAGAAACGCTAAAACGTCTGGCAGAGGAACAAGAAGAGTAATGGTGGTAACTCGTAATATATCATAAAAACCTAAAAAGATTTTCATTTTATATAAATTTTTCAAAAAAAGAAAATAAAAAATTAAAAAATAAAAAAAATACAAAAATAGTTTTTGATGACATGTTTTCTAGCATCGATAATATTTACGGCTTCAGAAATGTCATTCAATAATGGCACAAAGCTGTAAATAAAGTTCGAATAGAAAATATGTCATATGGCTTGTTATTATTTCAGATAACAACCCGGTCATAATCTTAAAGGCAAGTATTTTCAAAATAAAAGCTTTGCCTTACAACGGGAAATTTAATTTTCTCAGGAATAAATTACTTTATATTCATTCAAAGGCTTGTGTTTACTTTGCAACGTAATTCGCGCTTTCTTTATCCATAAGTGTACATGTCAGTGCGCTTATGTGTCAAAATAAGAGAAATCTTATTTTTTAATGGTGTTGAGTTTTAGAAATAAAATAATCATCCCAGTAATTCATTAGAAAATGATTTTTCATGGCATTTGACAACTCAAACAACGACTACAACTCTTTAAATAGAAAACAGGTCATTGCTTAAGGGGGAGAGAATGTCAAATTTCTTCTTCAAAAAGTCATCAAGGATTAAATGGAAAAAGATTTTAAACAATAACGGGTTAACAATTAAAGGGGGGTTAATTAAGTTTAACTTATTTGTGCCTCAAATGTTATGTGTTTATGCCTTTAGGGAGTAAATAGCAAAAATAAGTAACTAAGCATTGTAGTGTACACTTTAGGGACTAATTGTAGCATAAGAGCGAGCGGTATCCATGGTTGTTAGCCATGCGCCATCACAACAGCCAATGACACCACGACTAGCGCCATAGGCCCTCGCGCCGTGGTGACCAGCCAGCGCCATACCATTTTTTTAAAAATGGGTTTTATGATTATTTGTTGTGTTTAATTTGAGTTATTCATTTTATTTAACCTTTGTGTTAACCTGTTTTCTTTTTAACTTTTGTGTTACAGGTTTTAGCGAAAAAAAGGAAGAAGACGATGGGATGTTTTTATTTTTTTCAATTTTTCATTTTTAGTTATTAATATTACATAGTGCTCATTTCTAACCCATTTGGTATTTATTTTACATTTAAAGTCCATTTGAAACTTTTTTACATTATTGGTACCTCATGTTTGCAATGTTTCTTAAGTTATTTTTATAATGTGTTTTTAAGTTTAATGAAATTTATTTAAGTTTTAAAATGTGTTATTTTTTGTTTTATGTAAATGAAAGAAAAAAAATCGCTATGGCTTAAGCCAACGAGGGAGGCACCTGAATGTGGTGCCATAGCATTTCTGGTGCCATAGCACTTTTGATGATGTGGCAGCACTTTTTGTGCCATGGCTTGAAGCCATGGCTCATGGGTACCCAATGCTCTAAGTGAAACTATAGTATGCATTAGAAAACTTATAAAGGAAATTAGAAATGTATTAAGAGTTCAAGGGCATTTATGTCAAAAGATGAAACTTCTAACACAAACACCCTATCCCTCTCTTTCCCTCATCACAGTTAACACACATACATACACCTTTTCTTCCCTCCCACTTTAAAATTTTTGTCAACCACAAGATCAACAAATTCAGTAAATTTCAAGATTTAAGGTAAACCAAAAACATGTTCATTTCCACCTAAACAACTTATCTACAAAAGGAATTAGGTTTTAACTCGATTTTTTGCTTGAATTCCTTAGAATTTAGTTTAGGGTTAGTGAAAATCGAATGTTGTCTAAATCCAAAATTAGTTGAGGGGTTGATGCTTAAGGTGTGTAGTTTGCTCGGCTATAGCATTTTTGAATAAGGTTAACTCATGGTTTCGTTTTTCTTGATTCTTGGTGCGAAAATTTAGGTGTTTAGAAATTACTTGTAACTTGTGATTGGTTTGTGTTTATTTTGTGTCTATAACCCTTCTTGAATGTGAATGAATGATAAATTCCATGTCTTGTATGCAATCTTTGTAGCTTTGGTTCAAACGAGTGATAACTTACTCGTTATTTGCTCAAAATGAAAATTTTGTGACTTATTCTTGTTATATATGCTAAATTATGTTTATATATGTTTGGTTTACATGTATATGTTGTATAAGTGCCAAAAATTGAAAGAATGTATAAATCAATGTTTATAGATGGCGTTTTATACGTCTGTGTATATAGTCGGCGATTTATACATGAAATTATTTAGACGACGATTAATACATGTTGTCTTAGACGGTGATTTATACATCCTAACTTAGACGACGATTTATACATGCTAAACTAGAAGGCGATTTATACATTCTAACTTAGACGGAAATTTATACATGCCAAACTTAGACGATGATTTATACATAAGACATTAGACGGCGATTTATACATCCATTTTAGACAGCTATTTATACAGTCTTTCTAGGCGGCGATTTATACATGATCATAGACAGCAATTTATACATGATACATAAAAGATGTTTTTTTTCTAAATGCTTTAACTTGGTAACTCATCTTAGGTTAAATCTTTCTTATATCATATGTAAGTTGCTAAAATGAATGTATATGAAAAATTGTTAGTTAGTTGACCTTTAAGTTGACCTTTCAATTAATGTCCTTCGTCTGTCACTTTGTATGAATGCCTGATAATGTGTTAAATCTGCCCTGATTTTGTCTGAATATTGCTTGCCTAAGTTGAACTCCATGAATTAGAATAGATAATTTAGTAATATATGAATTTGGTTGTATATGAACTGTATTAGATTATTCTTAGCAGAAACATAAATCTAGTTGCCACTCAACAAGTTGCACTCGACAATTCTTTGGTTGCTCCTGAGAAGAGACTAATGATTGAAAAATGCAATTCATGAATTGTGTTCAGCAAATCACAAAGAGAGGAAAAATATCAAGTCACCTTAGATGCTCTCAAGCTATCTCCTTTTTATCCTGCATTTCTGATCACTACGGAAGTCCCTGAAGTATACATGCATCAATTCTGGAACACCATCCAAAAGGTCAAAGACACAGATGCATATCGATTCAAGCTGGATAAAAAGAAGTTTCGAGTTGACACTGAAGTCTTTTGTGAAATTCTCTAGATTTGTCTTAGACTTCCCAATCAAGCCTTTGTTATACCTCCTTCAGAAGAAGAATTGGTTACATTTATCCAGGAACTTGGTTATCCTGGTAAGTGTGATATGTTATCTGTAATTTATACTGATCAAATGCACCAGCCTTGGAGAACATTTGCTGCAATCATCAATAGGTGCATCTCTGGGAAAACAACAGGACTTGATAGACTCAGGGAATCACGAGCTCAATTCTTGTGCGGTATGTACAATAAGAAGAATGTTGACTATGTTGCTCTGCTGTGGGAAGACTTTATGTATCAAGCTGACAACAAAGAAATAAGTTCAGCAAGGAAAGAGCACATGCCCTACCTAAGATTCACCAAAGTTATCATTAGTTATTTCATCTCTAAGGACAAGACTATCTCTATGAGGAACAAGATTAATCTTTACACAATTCGTGATGACTCATTGCTCGGTACATTGAAGTTTGTCTCTAAGACACAAGATTATCAGCAGTATGGAGCCCTGATTCCTGATGATATAATTAATCAAGACGTCAAAGATTCTAAAGCTTACAAGACTTACTATGACTTTGCTACTGGAAAAGCTACACCCAAGAAAGCAAGGAAGTTTAGGAAAGTTGCTTCACCCTCAAGGAAATTGTCTCCTATCTTAGAAGAAGAACATACAGAGAAGTCTAAGCAAGCTAAGAAACCTGCCAAGAAGTCTACAACTATGCCAACAGCAGGTGTTGCAATCAGAGATACTCCTCGTGAGTCTGTGCAGAAGAAGAAAACACGAGCTAAAAGTTGATAGAGGCAAATGCATGGATCTACTTTCTAATGCATCATTACTTGATGCTGCTCAGGTAAAAGAAGCTTTCAAGGAAAGCAAAAAAAGAGTCTCACATGATTTATCCAAGTGGCTCAGGTGATGGAGTTGGTTCCCAACCAAAGTTTCCTGATGAGTCCGAAGACAAAACAACTGGTACAGATGAAGAACTAGTACTAAACCAGGGGTTCTCGATGTACCCAAATATCTTTCTGAGAGTGAAAATAAATCATGGGGAGATAGTGGTGATGATGAAAGCAATGATGATGATAGTGATGATAGTGATGAAGTAACCAAGGATGATGATGAAGATGATGTTGAAAGTAATGCTAATGAAGACAAAGAAGCTAGTGACAGTGAAAAGACGAATTCTAATGAAGATGAGAATTTGAATCTCAATCAGAATGATAATAAAGAAGAAAAAAAGAAGAAGAGTATGTACGTACTCCTAATAGCTTTGAATTCAATGATGATGAAGAAGCGTATAATGAATTATATAAGGATGTGGGCGTAAAGTCGTTAGATGCAGAGCATGTAAAAGAAAGAAAAGGTGATGCAGAGATGACTGATGCTGATAAGAATGTTTCTCAAGAAAGATCATATGAGCAAGTTGTAGATGATGCACATGTGACACTCACAACAATACAGAAGACTGAAGGTTCTATGTAAAGCTCTTCTGTTTCATCTAACTTTGCCAGTAAATTTCTCAACTTAGACAATGTTCCTCTAGCTGATAATGAAGTCGCTTCTATGATGAATGACAAGGTTTGTTAGGAATAATCAAGCACTCTAGCACCTCCTCTTCTTACTGTGCCTATAACAGCTATCCCGAAAACCTCTATTGTAGCTGCAACGATTGTTCCTCCAATAATTCAGCCTTTCTCTTCTATCCACAAATGACAACACCAACTCTAGTACCAACAAAGGAACCAACAACCTCTTCAATTCTTGCTCTTCTAGATTTTGCGTCCCTATTCAGATTCGACCAAAGATTGTTTGTATTGGAACAAGAACTTTCTCAAGTCAAATAAGTTGATCATTCTGCACAAATCCTCGTACAAATTCCTGCAATTATGGATGAACATCTTAGTACAAGAATTGGATTTGCTACTCAAACAGCTCTCCAGTCATGCACGGAAGAATTTGAGAAGAAAGCTCAAGCTGAGAAAGAAAAATACATCGACATCATTAAGAAATCAGTGAAAGAGATTATCAAAGATGAAGTCAAAAGTTAACTTCCTCAGATTTTACCTAAGGAGATATCTGACTTTGCTACTCCTGTGATCCAAAGCACTATTAATGAATCACATGAGAATGTTGTTTTGGCTAAATCTTCTTCTCAACCGCAATTGACATACGAGGCTGCAACATCTCTCACTAAGTTTGAATTGAAGAAGATCTTGTTAGACAAGTTGGAGAAAAGTAAATCGTATTGAGCTGTTAAACAACACAGAGACCTCTACGATGCACTAGTCAAATCTTATCAGCTCGACAAGGATCTATTTGACTCTTATGTTAAAGCATACTCTTTAAAGAGAGGCCATGAAGACAAAGACAAAGATGAAGACCCTCCAGCTGGATCAGACCAAGGGTTGAAGAAAAGGAAGAAAAGCAAGGATGTTGAACCATCAAGAGGCTCTAAGTCAAAAGAGTCTAAATCAAGCTCTTCCAAAGGCTCCAAGTCTGAGTCAATATCATCTGGCAAGTCTGCTCAAGCAGAGGAACCAGTGTTTGAGACTGCAGACACCAAGATGCCACAATATCAAGGAGATGACTTGGGTAACACTGAGGATCAACCCAATGTCGAGGAAGCTTCCAAGCATGATTGGTTCAAGAAACCAGAAAGGCCTCCAACTCTTGATCGTGATTGGAATGCTAGCAAACAAATTGGTTTCAGACCTCCTCAGACTTGGATCAGCAAAATGGCTAAAGCAGGAAAACCTCCTACTACCTTCGATAAGCTGATGAGCACTCACATCAAATTCTCAGCATATGTCTTGCATAATCTGAAGATTAAGAATCTAACACAAGAACATCTTGTTAAGACCAAGTAGAGCTCAAATATAATTTAGAAGAGTGTTATAAGGCTGTTACCGATAAACTTGACTGGACAAACCCTGTAGGACACGAATATCCATTTGACCTCAGCAAGCCTCTACCATTAATTGAAGATCAAGGTCGTCAAGTAGTTCTTGCTAACTACTTCTTCAACAACGACCTTGAATATCAAAAAGGTGGAGTTTAAGCAGCAAATATACGACTTCTACAACAAAAACCAAGGCTGTTAAGTATGATACTATTGAGGGGATAGAAGACATGGTTAAATCGCTATGGAGTCTAGTGAAAGCATCTTATGAAAAATATGTTATGTGGAGAATCTCTTACTGGGGTCCAAAATGACAACACTTCTATGGATATGCAAGCAACAAGAAGTCCAAGCATGATGTGTTCTCCACAAAAAGAATCATTACAGTAACCCATGTTCATGTAATGAAGAAGTATGATTACGGGTATTTAGAGGAGATTATTGTTCGAAGAGAAGACCAGTTACTTCATAAGTTCATAGAAGGAGACTTCCCAAGACTTAACCTACATGACATTGAAGACATGCTTCTCCTCTTAGTTCAAAAGAAGCTCTCCAATATGGAAATAAATGACATTTTCGACTTGAACGTGGCTTTGCGAATGTTTACCAGACATGTTGTCATTCTTAAGCGGGTGGAAGACCTTCAGCTGGGAGTCAAAAGCTACCAGAAGAAGCTTAATCTCACCAGGCCTGAGACGTTCAGATCAGACATCTCCAAATGAACCTCTACACTGCATATAACAATCCACAAGGAATCATATATCAAGACAAATTCAAAAGAAACAGGTTGATGTGCTTTGATGAACTTTATAAGTTCTGTGACGGCACACTCTCATCTGTTTGAAGGGTTCTTCATGATATTACTTCCAGCTTAGAGATGGATTACTTGCTAAAAAGAAGATGGAGTAATCTAGACAGGAAAAGGTCTCGCATCATGATCAAGGCAATTGATCATCAACTCTTTTAAAGAAGGTTAATAAAGAATCTGGAAAAGTTTGTTGGAGGGAGAGAATACGGAAATGACTTCAGGTCAATTTCTTGTATTTTACAAATGTATGAATATGTAAATAAGTAGTGTAAGACCAGAATTAGATATATATATATATATATATATATATATATATATATATATATATATATATCGTTGTAATTCAAAAAAATTTCAAATTAACGCACTCAAACACCATATTATTCCCTCATAATTTAAGGGGGAGCATTAAAATGTTCCAATAATCGGTTTGTTAATAATTGGACATTTTTTTCCCTGAAAGCATTAATATTTGAATCAATTGATATCTAAAATATCAAGAGATTTGACATTTTTGATAAGGGGAGAAAATGTGATTAAAATATATGGCTAAAGATGTGAATTTAAGGGCTCAAGTGCAAACTTTTCCCTTCATGTGCTAAACGTTTTTCGAATATCGATGCACATGTTGAGGGGGAGCATAATAAATGGTGTTAAGGCTGTGAATGATACCAAAAGACCGACCATGTATTTAATTATTTGGAGTTATAAGGTGGTTAGGTATAGGTATTCGTTCCCACAATCCAGCCAGAACTGAAGGGATCTACCCAGGGACATTCCATTAGTTAGAATAGAAAGTCCTTAGGTATGATAAAAAGGAGAAAAGTGAGAAAAGAGAATAGTGCCGACTAAGATGGGGTTAAAGAATGAAAAAGAAAAGTTAAGATAAAGGGTGAAAAGAAAGAAGCCCTCCTTACACTTACGCAGAAATCGGGTCATTACATAAATTGTTAGAAACATTAAGCTGTTGTCTGGTATTGAAGACAGTCGTCATGGACCCAGTGACGCAATGCACAACCCTACCTAGCCACTTAAGGTCTTTTAAAAGACTCTTATTTCATTTCTCACGGAGATTATTGACTTTCTCACTCTAAGTTAGTTGGTATTTAAAAGGTGGCAGTCTGCTCCAGCCTGCGATTACTAAAACCAAATGTGCACTATTAAGTCTAGAGCCAAAAGAGATCATCCATAAATCTCACTAGGACACTAATCATTATATTTGTTGCTCACACACTGTGAAAACAAGTAATCACATAAGAGTCACACGCATTATCCTTGTGATATTGCCAGAACATCTAAGTGATACTTAAGTATTCACAGCGAAGATGGAAATCCTACTTGAGCCAACATCAAACAAGCTCATGGTAGGTGACTTGTGAGATCCTATATGGACCAACCTTGTGACACTAGATATTGATTCATTCCATCTTATGAATTTTGAAAAAGTTAAAATTGTTGGTGTGTTACAATATTGTTTGCATATTAACACACCGACTGATTTTCCTAAATCAATTTTCAATCTTATGTCCATGGGAAGCCTCACAAGGGTATCTGGACACATGAAAGCTAAACATGAATTGACGGCTTAATCGGGAAGATAGTAACTTACCGGTTCACTCTTACCGTGTTGTCTACTTTGAGACACTCCGGTAATGAGAACGGCTAGTACAGCTGCGAAACCCTACCAAGGAGATTCTTCGGAATTCTACCTGATCATAGGCAGTATTTATACTGGTCAACGGGGAACCATGGTTATTGCAACCGTATTCGATGACTTTCATCCATACATGTTGATTATCACTAACCCTTTCATGCAGGTAATCTCGATGGTCGCAACTATTGGATCAAGACAAGTCAAGATTCATAGCCACATGCTCATACTCGATCGACTTACATAAATACATCATGAAAGGTCAAGTACATATTTCAAGACTTCCACTACTCTGATACCGCACGTCCTTCTTGAAGCGATGAAGTGTTAAAGTTAAAGAATTCAAGAAAGATGTTGGTTCGAAAGTCACAAGTTCACAAGACGACGATAATATCTCAAGATGATGATTAAGAGATTATGCGTGGTTGATGATCTTAAAGAAGTTCAAGTTCACATACAAGTCAAGCTATATGGAACAAGCTTGAGCCTAAAGTCAAAGATCACTACAACATGTCACAAGTTATTAATTAAAGTTTAAAGATTACGAGCTAAAGACTCAAGACAAGCATAGTATGCTAGGATTAACTTTTTGTAACATGGATTGACCTCCCTTAGGGGGAGATTGTTAGGAATACGAAAGAATCGGTCACTTCTATAAATATCATAAGATAGGCTCGTAGTATAATTATTAGAACCTTAATAAGGTAGAAAGGCCCAAGGCCCATGGTAAACCCATTAAGGGTCCATGGCCGGCCAACATGAAGTATTTATACCCCTCTCCACACCTTGGAGAGGGTTAGTTGTTCACTTGTTCATTTCTTAATCTAACATTGTCTCTTTTCCTTTCTCTCTCTAAGTGTTTAATCCTTCCTTTCTCTTTCTAGATTTATTGTCATTTGATTGTGAGATAAGATACATCATATATTCTACATTGTACTTCAAAATAAACAGACTGAGCTTGAGACATACAAGACCTTAAATGTCTGTGCAATTGAATATGACAAACTTGAACATAAGTTAAATGAAATTCTAGGACTATTATCTCAAAAAGAAATTGACATAAAAGAAGCTTTAAAACTTAAAGACTATGAAATTTCAGTTGTCAAAGAGAAACAGGATGAGTTAGTCAAACAAAGTCTTTTAACAAAGTCACATTACGAAGGCCTTGTCAAAGAGAAAAGAATTGTAATAACGGATTTAAAACTTAAGGATGAAAAAGACATTGACAAAATGATTTCAATGGAAAAACAATTAAAGTTTTTGAATGAAATTGTTTACATAAGGAATCAATCAATTCAAACCATTCATATGTTAGCTCCCAAAGGCCCAACATTCAATGGTAGACCAACCTTTGCAAATCCACTATACTTCAAAAAGGCTCAATCTGAAAAACCATGTTTGTATAAGATCCCATATGACAAATCTGATCCTTCAAACAGACTCGTCCCTGATAGGAAAGAGACCCTGACTCTTGAAAAAGATAGTCGATCAAAATTGAATAAAGACAAAGTAAGACCTTATGACTACACAAAGCTAAATAGTCTTTATGAAATTTTCAAACCAGCGACACAGGAATATCATGAACACTTGGCACATGCAAATGAAGTAAGAAAGAAAATGTAGAGAAAATCTTTTATGAAATCAAAACCAAAATTTTTCAAAAACATCAGTTTCTTACCTATTTCAAAATCAATAAGTAAAAGTAGACAAGCATATAATGTAATAAGAATAACATAAATCACTTTAGAGAACTTATTGATCAAGCTTAGGAAAAGCATTCACAGGATCATTTTTGTGCACCAACTGCTCATGATATGGAAATCCTAATTAAGACATGTTTGTTGAGAATCATTTAGCCCATCTAGGATTATAATAACAATGATTGATAACACGCAGCGGAATAATAAAGAACACAATTAAAGTTATGAACAAGGTTTTTCATTGAACGATTTCCCTATTACCCCAACTATAACTTAGGGCTACACCAACTAACTATTGTGTAATATTCGACTTTAATCAGTCTACTATGCTATCTAGATAACTAACTATGGTGTACACACACACACACACCTATTCTACTAGACTCTCATCAGTCGATGTTTCTATGGATGGATATGTAAAACCTATGTCTATGATCTCTTTATATAGGGAGAGATCATGACTTACAAAGGAAGTAAATCAATAGATAAGGAAACTATTTAAATTACATTAAACCACATTAATATGTTTCCTAATCATTATCCTGTAGAATATTTGACCAAATCTTCATATTTCTCCACCAGCTTGTAGAGTTTTATAATGACGACTTTGATCCTTTTGTTTCATTCTTTTATTCATTTTGTCTCATCAAATCAAGAATCCCAACAATCTTCCCCTATTTGATGATGACAAAACAAACAAAGTCGTGTACGAACTTCCCCTTAAATAGAGAAGTTGAGATGTAATCATCTCCCTGAATGAAACAAACTTCCAAGCTTCCTTTGTATCATGTCACCACATATAATAAGCTGCAAATCAATAAACCTGTAATCTTCTTCCCCTTTTTGTCTTCATCCAATAGGGGTCTTCTGAAGATATGCAACTTGTAAACACTTCCCCTCAAGTGGTGCATGTAGATGGTTAAACATTTAATCAATAAGCTTCCCCTGAAACCAATATGTTTACCATCTCTTGAATCTCGAACTATGTAGGCTCTATGTAGTGATCACTGATGAAGAAAATAGAGTATAACGAATTTGATGAAGAAGTTGAATCTCCCAAACTTGTGTCTTATGTCTTGCACTATCCACGTGACGTCGAACTTATAAATAAATCTGTGAAATATAAGTAGACCGCAACCTCTTGACAAAATCCTTATCTTCTATGAGACACATACTAAGTGATAGCAAATGTGAGCATTTAGCACCATAAGAAAAATCACACACCTTTGCTAGATTTTGACAAGTCTTCGTCAACACCATTTTAGTATGAACAAGTTATCTTTAAAGTCAACCACAACTTTAAGATATGATAAGACACGCACCTGTGAAACCCAACTACAACATCAAATAAGCAATAATCAACTGTCTTTGTAATCACCTTTTCAATAAATCTCCAAACCGAGCCATAATACCAATAAGAATAAATTGTTGTTTTGAACTAGTTCTATCCGAGATCCACAATCCTTCAAAAAACCAAAAACCAAAACAATCTTATCTGTTTGTTACTCATCTGTTTGAGATCTCCTGTCACCGAGAACAAAATATGTAATATCTAATATCGAATAGAACCAACAATATTAACTGCTTATCGGATAACACGGGCAGTACAAACTTCTTTCTCGGACGACATTGGCAGTACCAAAATTCTTTTACGATCCAGCAGTACTAACTTAATACAATATACACAGACAGTATTAAGTCATACCTTATATATGAAACAACAGTACTAAACTTCGAACCTTCATGTCCAAGTATCGGCTTCTTCACTAGGTTAAACCTTACTGTCCCAATAACAAATGAATAAAACATCTTGATGGCAAATCGAATGTGTACAAGCATCATTATTAATAGAACTTGTAATGGCAGCATAAAATCATAAAACTTGAAGTCCATTGGCAATTTTACCACATGTTTTCTCAAACAGCAGTAATAATATTCCTTGTTGGCAGCACTAAAGTTCATGAATAATATACTTTAAATCCCATCAACAAAACACCTTTTTGCTTGAAGCCCAATATAATATGTATCTCCATGATATTCTGTCGAATCAACTTCTGAAGTGCTATCACGTGAATCACCACAAAAGTGCTCCAACATCAGTATTAATAATCAAGAAGCAGCTTTATCATTGAACCTTAACATATTCGAGACCAACTTAATGTTGTTAACCTTCTTTTAAGCCCTATATGGATTCAAAAACGATCATAATAAGCCTTTATTGTTAGCACGTCTTAGAACTTTCTCTTCAAATTCCCAGCCACAAACATCATATGTAGCAGAATTTTCACATCATGCTTATACATGAAACCCTAAAACTACAGATGTGATTTCACCTCACCAAAACCCTATGGTTTCCTTGGTCTCGTTGTTCCCATACCAGCAAAAGAGACGATAACAACAGCTACACAACAGTAGGTTTACACCGTTCTTGTACACAACCATATTACTATGGTTAGCAGCATCATTCATAACCATTAAACCCTTAAGGTTAGGGTTTTGTTAACATCTTAGAATCATCATGAACGAACAAGAAAATTATTGACAATGACCAACCTAAATAAACGAGCTTCATGATTAGAAAAATCATCACATTGAAACCCTATCCAAACCTTAAATCAATACACGCCATTTTAGGGTTTCAACTTCACAGCTCGAATATATATCACCAATAAACGTGCTACTAGGGTTCATCATCACCTCCTTGGGTAACTCACCAAGACTAGTAATACCAAAAACCTTAAAAACCCACCACGAAACCTAAAAACATTCACCAATTCGTATTGCATACCAATACAGGTAGAGAGGACGAAAATATGTTGTTATGGCAGCTTAGCTTTGAAACCCTAAAGAAAACTTTTACCACGAAAATGATTTCTTGAAGATTAGGGTTTTTAGGGTTTCTTCAAAAACCTTGTGGATCCTAGATATCAAGAGCAACCTGATCTGATACCACATGTTGAAAATCGTTTAGCCCATCTAGGATTATAATAACAATGATTGATAACACGCAACAGAATAATAAAGAACACAATTAAAGTTATGAACAAGTTTTTTCATTGAACAATTTCCCTATTACCCCAACTATAACTTAGGGCTACACCAACTAACTATGGTGTACTATTTGACTTTAATCAGTCGACTATGCTATCTAGATAACTAACTATGGTGTACACATACACACCTTTTCTACTAGACTCTCATCAGTCGATGTTTCTATGGATGGATATGTAAAACCTATGTCTATGATCTCTTTATATAGGGAGAGATCATGACTTACAAAGGAAGTAAATCAATAGATAAGGAAACTATTTAAATTACATTAAACCACATTAATATGTTTCCTAATCATTATCCTGTAGAATATTTGACCAAATCTTCATATTTCTCCACCAGCTTGTAGAGTTTTATAATGACGACTTTGATCCTTTTGTTTCATTCTTTTATTCATTTTGTCTCATCAAATCAAGAATCCCAACAATCTTCCCCTATTTGATGATGACAAAACAAACAAAGTCGTGTACGAACTTCCCCTTAAATAGAGAAGTTGAGATGTAATCATCTCCCTGAATGAAACAAACTTCCAAGCTTCCTTTGTATCATGTCACCACATATAATAAGCTGCAAATCAATAAACCTGTAATCTTCTTCCCCTTTTTGTCTTCATCCAATAGGGGTCTTCTGAAGATATGCAACTTGTAAACACTTCCCCTCAAGTGGTGCATGTAGATGGTTAAACATTTAATCAATAAGCTTCCCCTGAAACCAATATGTTTACCATCTCTTGAATCTCGAACTCTGTAGGCTCTATGTAGTGATCACTGATGAAGAAAATAGAGTATAACGAATTTGATGAAGAAGTTGAATCTCCCAAACTTGTGTCTTATGTCTTGCACTATCCACGTGACGTCGAACTTATAAATAAATCTGTGAAATATAAGTAGACCGCAACCTCTTGACAAAATTCGAAATAAGATTTGAAAGTCAATTGCAGACAAGAAATTGGCTCAATGCGAGGTAAATAAACTTATGAAAATCCAAGGATAACTTTGTGAATCTAAGTTGATAAACCATCTGTTGTTCAACAAACAAAATGCTCACGGATCACAAATCCATCAGTTTTTGGCGAACCGACTCCTTTTTACAGACTCTCTTGAGAGGAAAATTTTTCAAGACGATATAGCTCGTTGCGAAAACTAATGTCGTCAGAGGGTTTAATCAACAACATCACTCACAGATTTTCCTCAAACAGCAAGGAAGCTAGTAAGAATCTAAATGTGATTGAACAATCTTTGTATCGAATTTTAATTGGACATGTGAGTGACAACACAAACTAAGCACCGCAATGCCTCAGACTTATAGGAATACTAACCCTCGCGTGTCTACCTCTACAGGAGTAACTTACAGAACTAATTGTTAGCAGACCACAGCTTAGAGCACTCAATGAAAAGATAAGGTCGTGCCATACATAGTCAAAGTGTGAAGTTTAAGAAGGACTTAAGTAGGAGCCTCATAGGACTTTCTAGTTTTTTCTAATAAACACAAAAGTCTGTAACTGCGTGTAATGATAGTTTAAAATACAGAACTTCGAATGTTAATGCTGTTTGTGCTACTTGTGGAAAATGCGTGTTTAATTTGAATCATGATGCTTGTGTTTTTAAATTTTTGAATGAGGTGAATGCTAGAACTCAGAAGCCTAAAGTAGTGCCTATTAGTACTAGAAAACCTAAAAGTCAAGCGAACAAATCTGCTGCAACACCCCTTAAGAAAATAGTTGCAAAGTGTCAGAATCTCTACACTCAATGCCAGAATCCACAAGAGTTATCATATAGATGTTTGTATAAGAAAATCAGTAAGACATGGAAATGGTGTGAGTAGTAACAACATTGCCCTTGAGGTTATTGTAGTAGGTTCAGTAAGATACAAAGATGAAAATGTGGCGCCTGTAAGTTAGGAATGTAAAATGTGAAAAAGAGAGTGTTTGTACTATGAGATAAAGGTTTAGAATACATGTATTGTCTTGAAACTAACAAATACTTTAGGATCCAATTTGTTACAGTTAGTTCCATCCATCTCTAATTCTCTGCAGATTGTTCTACTCATCCATCGTCCTCTAATTCTCTTACAGATTATTCAACTCATCCTATTCATTGTTGACTCTAGATGCACAAAGCACATGACAGCCAATCTAAAGCTGCTATGCAATTTTATTGAAAAATATCTGGGTACCGTTCATTTTGGCAATGTTTAATTTGCTCTAATTCTTGGTTATGGAGATTTGGTTCAAGGAAATATCACGATCAGCAGGATTTATTACGTCGAAGACCTCAATTACAATCTCTTCTACATTGGTCAATTTGGTGATGCAGATTTGGAGGTTTCTTTTTAGAAATCTACATGTTTTGTTAGAGATCTTTAGGGAAATAATTTACTCACCGGTAATCATGGATCTGATCTCTATACACTTTCCCTTCAAGAGACGACTTCATCAACTCTAATCTATTTCATGGCTAAAGCCTTACCAATTCAAGCATGTTTATGGCATCGTAGAATTTCTCATCTTAACTTCGACTACATCAACTTGTTTTCAAAGAAGGATGTCATGATTGGTTTACCAAAACTAAAATATGTCAAGGATCAACTATGTTCCTCTTGTGAAGTGAGTAAAGCAAAAAGAAGTTCATTCAAGATAAAGTCTATTCCAAGTTCAAAAGGAAGGCTAAATTTACTTCATTTGGATTTATATGGTCCAATGCGGGTTGCTAGCTTAAATGGGAAGAAATATATTCTGGTAATTATAGACGACTACTCCAAATATACTAGGACTCTCTTTCTATGATCCAATGATGAAACACCAGAAGTTCTAAAAGATTTTCTCACGATGATCCAACGAAATCTTCAACCCCAGTAATTTCTGTTCGAACTGACAGAGGCACAGAGTTCTTAAACAAAACACTCCATGCATTCTTTAAAGAAGAAGGAATTGAGCATCAAACTTTTACTCCTCGAACACCTGAACAGAACGGCGTTGTTGAAAGACAAAACCATACTCTGGTTGAGGCTGCTCGAACGATGCTCTCAACTTCTAAACTTCATCTGTTCTTTTGGGCTGAAGCAATTGCAACCGCATGCTATACTCAAAACAGATCTATCATCATCCTGACACATGAGAAAATGGTATATCACATCATCAATGACAGGAAACTTCAATTTATCATCTTTACATCTTTGGTTGCACTTGTTATCTAACTAGATATGGTGAAAATCTTGACAAGATGAAAGAAAAAGGGGATCCACGCATTCTGGTGGGATACTCAACTCAGTCTGAGGGATATCGTGTTTACAACAAGAGAACCAGATTGATAGTTAAATCCATACATCTTAGATTTGATGAAATCAAAGAGATGTCTGAGACGTCTGTTGATAATGAGACTTCAGGCCTCATTCCCCAATGACAAAAGGCGTCAGATTATGACAACTCTGGCCCCGTCCCCCAACTACAACATGTTTCTCCTTCAGCAGATACCACAGCTCCATCACAACAAGAGTTGGATCTTGTTTTCAGTCCTTTATACGATGAATTTTTCAATGCAGGTACTTTAATTGTCAACAAGTCTTCTTCTCCTACCGATAATTCCAAACAACAAGACACACCACCTACAATGAATATTCAATCTCCAACACAACCGACAACTCCAACTATAAATGTTCATGCTGAGGAAAATAACGATAATCGAGCAGAAGATACACAAGTTCAACAAGATGAATTTATCAATCCTTTCTGTACATCGGTACGAGAAGTTGTTGAGTCTTCCTCACGTAATATTGATAATTTAAATATGCATACCTTTTATTAACCACACGATTCTGAATACCGATGGACAAAAGATCACCCATTATCTCAAGTTTGTGGAAATCCATCCAAGCCAGTGCAAACAAGATGACAACTTGCAACAGATCCTGAAATGTGTATGTTCGCGCTCACCGTAAGTACTGCTGAACTGAAAACCATTAAGGAAGCAATGGTTGATTCTGCATGGATAGAGGCAATGCAGGTCGAGCTTCATCAGTTTAACAAACTACAAGTCTGGGAACTCGTTAACAAACCCTTTGGTAAGACTGTAATCAAGCTAAAGTGGTTATGGAAGACAAAAAGGATTAAGATCAAACTGTTATTCGTAATAAGGCATGACTTGTAGCTAAGGGATATGCTCAGGAAGAGGGTATTGATTTCGAAGAATCATTTGCTTGCTTGGAAGCTGTTCGGATTTTCGTCGCCTATGTTGCACACAAGTCTTTTCCAATTTATCAGATGGACGTAAAAACGGCAAGACCCTTTGGCAATGCAGGAAGAGCTTCATCAGTTTGACAGACTACAAGTTTGGGAACTCGTTGACAAACCCTTTGGCAAGACCATAATCAAGCTAAAGTGGTTATGGAATGTTAATACAAATAATGTCTAAAAATGTTATTTATATTTTTCGACCTCTCAACGTTTTGATAATAACAAAATGTAAAAACTTTTACGATTAAATTAACCTTTCACAAATTATTAATCATAAAATTCCATTTCTAATATTAGGAATCACTTAAGGTATGAACAAACAAATCATTAAGCATAATTAGTGATCAAGAAAATATTTTTCTCTTATTTATTACATTTTTATAAAAGAATTTTACAAAATTATTTATACAAAATATTTTTTAATTAAAATATAAGTTTTATTAAAAACTTAAAATTTGAAATTCAAAATTTCCCCCCAAAACGAAAGCTTCCATACCAGATACAACCTTCCCCACAAAAAGACAAAAAAGGGAGCGTAGTCCACTGGACGACCCCCTTATATATCTGGGACCGACGAGACCGACCACAGTGACCGTTTGATTTTCCTGCCAATAAATACTGCTCCATTCTTTGCAGAAAATCAGACCTCTTTGCACGAAATTTTCAGATAACTTTCTCTTCTAAAAATCTTCTTTCTCTCTTTAATTCTCTTGATCACTAACATTCTTAGATCTTGTTTCAAGTAATCTAATCTCTTTTTCTCATCTCTTCCCTCTCATTCAAGTGCAAGAGAAGAACATTCGTATTCCCCAAGAAACAAATTGTTATTTAGTGATCTCTCTTCTTTTCTTCTAAGTACCAAATCGCTATTGTAATTATCTTGTGTATTTGTGTTATTTAGATTGTGTGTAAATTTGATAGTATAGATCTAGTGATTATGTATTGATTGTGAAGTGGTAGATTGGTTCTAGCTAAGATTAGGACTCGACATTTAGCTTAGTGTCAGAAAATAACTTAAGCGACGTGTAAACGGTTTTCTCCGCCTAAAGGGAGTTTGTTGACATAGTGAAATCTCAAGTAGGATACTCGAAAAAGTTGTAACACCCCCAAAAATGGGTCGCAGCGGAATGTGTTTCCGGGAGCGTTACTTCATAATACCATTGCACAAGTCATGAGAGAACGACCTCTAAGTGTCGTTTGAAAAGTATTCTTGAAAAGTTTGGACTCCCATTTTCCTTAAATAGGCCAAGCATCTATTTCACCTGAGAAAAACATGCTTAAAAGGGTCAACATAAAGTTGGTGAGTTCATAGGTTTTCGTAAGTATAATTGTAAATCCCAAAACTATATATATAGGTCTACCGTGTTACAAGATTCGCCCATACAAGACTTGCAACACATAAACCGACATATATAGGTTTCCTTATATAAAATCCTAAAAAGTTTCAAGTATGTAAGAGAAATGATTACGATTACTCTAAGTTTATGGAACTGCGACGTAGACTTATAAGTATGCCACTTTATTCAAGGCACGGTAAAAATTCATTAGTATTCAGTGTTGGCCCTGTAGACACCAATCCAGTCGTAATCCGACATGATATAACGTTCGTTAGTTCGATCTCGAACTAGTGAGAGCTAATCACCCGAACGGGGGTTGTCAATCCCCAATAGATCTATTTTATAACATTCGCGCTCACCCTCCAAGTGATTTACAGTTCATGAAACCTAAGCTAATCCGTAATTATTCTTAAAAGTCAAGTATGTGTTTACGTCCAAAAAGTAAACCAAGTATTGTATCTCATCGCATGACAAGTAAAGAAGTGCATAATTCAATTTGTAATCAACCATGTAAATGCATTTGTAAACAAGCATGTTCTCACCCCAAAACTTATAAAACAAATCATGTAAAACGTGGGGCTATGAACTCACCTTGAGTTCTGATAATCCAAATATCGCAGATAAAGCGTCACGTAAAAGATCGAATGCAACCTAAATTATCATAGGTCGTATAAGTACCGAGTACTTTAATTGATAACATTGAATGTAATCCTATAGATTATATCGTACTATCGTTCGGGCTATCATAATTAAAGAGGTCATGACATGACGTTCGAGGAGTTAGGACACTTTAAATCGTAAATCCAACAACTCGTCGATACGCCATCCGAAGAGGCCTCATTATGAAACTCTCTAGTAATATAGTACTTTGATAACCACATAATATTCTATATAGCTCAATCACCAACTAATGGTTTTGGTAAAATTGTGTTTAATAAGTTAAAACGTTTATAATTACCGTTTTAGTAAAACTAGCATAACTTTTGCGTTTTAAGCCCGATTTTAACGTTTCTTATGCCCACGTCTTCGTAGTAAGACGAGTGATCAAATATTACATTTTCAAGTTTTATGATATTCTGTGATGAATAGTGTTTTTATGTTCACAGACAGCTCCATACTCGATTTAAGGGTTTTAATTAGCGTAGAACTTTGTAATCGTACAACTTATTCGTTTTAATCTCGATTTTAGTGATTCCTTCGAGTACGTCTTTGTTATTAAAAGATGTATTATATTTTATAAAGATGGGTCCGCTGATGAATAGTACTTTTACTGTTCATAGTTTATAAAATTACTTTTATAAACTTTAATTAACGAAAATTTGTCAAAGTATAAATCGTTATAGTTCCGTTTATTAAGCGATTCTTTTGAGTACGATCTCGTAATAAAAGTTATAATCAAATTTTTGATGTTTTAAAAACGAAGTTGCTGTAATGAATAGTTGTTTTTATAAAAATTGGTTTTATAAAGTATTCTCGTCGTAAAATCGTATTAACGTATCTTTTTTGGGTTATAAATTGGTTTTTTCGAGTTCTTATCATTTTGGAATCGTCATGAGATGGTATTATTTAGTATTTTATGCTCTAACCTACATATGAAACACGAAATAAAAAACCTTTTTTATTTCCAAGTGTATTGATTTATAAAAAGTTTGTTTTTTATAAAACTTTTATAAACCCTAATTTATAACTAAACATGTTTATACTTATACAACATGTTATCATACTTATAGATCCATTATTTCATGATATATATATCCATATGACATAAGAATAAGTGCATAAATTCATAAACATAAGTGTTAACTCTTTTTACATATTTAAAAGTCCTATAAAGGGATTTTAGCCATATATAACAAATAAACAATAAAATAATGATAATAAAAAGGATAAAGGAAATTAAAGACCTTAGGATGATGTATGAGATGAGAAAATGAATGCTACAAACCCGTGTTTAGGCCAATAAAACCCAAGCTTTCACTAAGAAAACCCCTAAACCCGTGTTTAGACTAGAAACCAAAGCTTGCACTTAAGAAAACCCTTATTTTCTTAATAAAAACCCTAGCTTCCTTTTCTTGATTAATACTTGCAAATGGTGATTCAATGGATGGAAACACCTTAGAATGTCTTAGGATAGATGTGTATAGAAGTGTATAGGTTGAATAAAATTTTGTATGGATTATGTTGGGGCCTTGGTTTGTGCCGTGAGCTATATGGAGCCAAAAGGGGAGGTTTTGTGATTTTTGGTAAGTGTTTAAGCATGTATGACTTCTCTTACTAGAGGATACAAGTATATAAGGTGTAGGACAAGTCAAGGGGACATGCTAAGGTCCTAGGGATGGTCTTTGGTCTTAGGGATGGGTTTATGAGTCAAAGAGACAAAGTATGGTGTAGCTTTAATGAGATATGATGTACATTGACCAAAGTGGAAGAGTTTCTTGTATAACTTTGCAAACATTTCGGCATACACGTGATATGTATGATATAATTTTGTAGTTTTTATGTATTGGGTATAAATGTGGGTATTTGTTGAAGCGTAGAAAAGTTTTTGTGGTTCCGGGAGTGCCTAAACGCATTTTATCGCGAAACGTATACACTTTACGTATCCGATAAAAATAAAATGAACAAAGTTAATAATTATCCTCAAAATAATTATATAACCCTTGAATGATGTAAACATTTAATTGTTTGATGCCCGTTTACATTGAACGCTAATTTTTAGCTTACGCGATTTAGCTTAACATTTAAGATTTAAAGCAAACGCGTACAATACAAAAGATACATTGTGGATTTATCGGCGTCGTCAATGACTTGAAAACACAGGGTGTTATAGACTTCCCCCGTTAAACGAGCCTTGTCCTCAAGGCTTATGATGCAGCACTTGACGACGGTGTGGTCTTGGTGAAGAGGTGTGGATACTTCTCTTTGAATTGGTCTTCACGTTCCCATGTGAACTCAGGACCTCTCTTGGAGTTCCATCGAACTTTGACTAATGGGATCCGACTTCGCTTCAACCGTTTAACTTCACGGTCTATGATTTCTATCGGTTCCTCGACAAAATGAAGCTTGTCATCAAAATGAAGTCTATCTAACGGAACGGCTAACGGTTCGTTGGCATAGCACTTCTTCAAGTTGGATACGTGAAACGTATTGTGAACCTTGCTCAGCTCTTGAGGAAACTCAAGCTTTGTAAGCAACGGATCCAACCTTTTCCATCACCTTGGATGGTCTAACATACCTGGGGTTTAGCTTCCCCCGTTTGCCAAAGCGTACTTCTCCTTTCTAAGGTGATACCTTAAGCATAACTCGGTGGACAACTTGAAATTCTACTAGCTTACGTCTCACATCGGCGTAACTCCTTTAGCGAGTAAGTTTAATAGTGGATTGTCCTAGGCGACTAGTGATGTGTCTCGGCTTCTTGGCTTAGGATTTGATGTCGACTTCAGTGTAAGATGGTGTAAGAGTTTACTTAGTTATCAGGATTATTAGTTTGGTTCCTCGTGATAGATATGTTTTATGAATACGTACACAAAACTTGATATAAATAGAAAATTGTTTTCTCGACGAGCAGTTTTAAGGTGACTACTCTCAGCATGGCATGGTCCTTCCTGAATTATACATAGTTGATCAGGCTATGTATATTTGAGGGCTAACGATGCGATGCTCATTTTCGTCAAAATAGTGTTATAATTTGACTTTCAAAGTAGAAAGTTAAAGTAAGGTTGACGAAATTTTCACAACACATTGATTTGATAGGTAATTTGAAATTGTTCGTACAACGGAAATTTAAGAGAAATACAACGAGGACTCCTAAGGAGGTAAAGTCTAAGATAGTTCCAACTTAGGATTTATTAGGCAAAGCGAGACAACTTTCTCTTTTAAGCTTCGATCTCGTCTTCAATGTTGTTAGGGTCTTGATCGGTTTCTCCTCCTCCTAAGGCAAGCACCATTCCATGTGTTCCAGTACCTTCAGCTTGGTTTCCATGGTTTCGGTTCTTTAATTTTGGGCAATCACTCTTGTAGTGCCCTTGGTTCCCACATTCATAACAAGTGAGGGTTCTTTGATTATTAGTAGCAGCAGAACTCCAACAGTCTCGGGTCAAATGACCGACCCTCTTGCAGTTTGCGCATTTTACAGTGCATGGGCCATTGTGGTGAAACTTGCACTTGTTGCACAGCGGTAGAGTTCCAGCATACTCTTTTCTTTCACCAGTCCCGACGGCGTAAGCTTGAGCCACATTCTGCCTCTTGGGAAGTTGTTGTTGAGTTTGGTTGTTGTTATCAAGTTTCCTCTTGTTCTCAGCTTGTCTTTCAGCAAATATGCTGATTTTCTTATCCATTAGTTTGGTGGCGAACTCAATGGCATCTTGCATAGTCTTCGGCTTAGTTGCCATCACACTGCCATGGATCATGTCGGGTAAGCAACCGACATATTTCTCAACCTTGTCTGACTCTTCTGGAAACATCCGATCGTACATTAGTGCCAGTTCTTGGAAACGTTGGTTATAGGTTACCACATCGGTACCCTTCACCTTCAGATTCCACATTTCAAACTCAATCTTCTTAATTTCACCCCTCGGGCAGTACTTGTCTGTCATCATCTTCTTCAACGTTTTCCATGGCATTGCATGGGCAACTTCCGGAGTAGTAGTCTTAACGTGAGAGTTCCACCACGTCAAGGCATTTTCTTGCAGAGTACAAGTCGCAAATTTGACTTGGCATGCTACTATGCAGTTGCTTATACTGAAGACAGACTCCATCTTTTCGAACCACTGAGTGAGTCCGACAACTCCCTCAGTGCCCTTAAAATTTAAGGGTTTGCACTTCAGGAAATCCGGGTAGGTGCATTCACGAGCAGCGTGTTCATTCCTTCTGACACCCGTTCCTGAAGTATGGCTGTCGTCGCCATTTCTGTTTGCATCTCGTGCTACCAGTGCAGCAGTAACACCTTGGTCAATCATTGCCTGAAGTTGGGCATTGGTGACAGTTGTGGTGGTAAGATTTTCTGTACCTGGTGTTGACCTTGTGGCTCTCTTTGGTGCCATTTCCTTCAAAATCCCAAAAATGTAAAATTTGTTTATTTCCCAAAAGTCATGCTCCGAAATAGAGTGTTGTGAAGTGATGTATGGTCAATATGAATGTGCGCTCATGGCATAAATGGGTGATGGTAAGATATCATATTCGATAGCTTAATGTTTAGGGCCTACGAGCTTATAATACCACCTTGCCTAAAGAAATGTTCTAGTATTTATATAAATAATCCTTATATAAATAATTGTAGAGTATGCACAAGATAGGGTAAGTATATATATACATATATATATATATACCTAAGTCACGTCCGCAAGTAAGCAAGTAGTGTGTCTGCACATAACAGACAAATATTCATATAGTGGTCTTACCACTATAATTACACATAATTATTTCACATAAAGCCTCACGAGTCCTAACCATCCTCGAGGGAATTTATCAAGTACCTCGAGTTGTGTAACAATCTTGTCATGGCTCCATCTCGCAACTCATCAAACAAGAACTGTCTTGAGATGCAGTCATGAATTGGTACACATCTCGACCTAATTAATAAATTTACTCGACGTTGGATAATACTCGAATTTTTATGTTCATCTAACTTCACATAGTTATCATATTGCATGCACATTATGCATGGTCTTGAGGCTATGGTGCAACCCACCATACCTCAACAGGGTTCTAGTGTTTGTCTATCCTACGAACATGTATATAAATCATGTAAGCATCTAGTATGACCAACTATTGCAACAAATAGTGTATGTATGTCTCGTAAAAATCTTTTGAAAATGTGATCGTTGAAAGTGGTTATAGTTTAGGTAAAATTCAACCTAGTTCTCTATAACCTTGGCTCTGATTACCAATCTGTAACACCCCCAAAATTGGGTCGCAGCGGAATGTATTTCCGGGAGCGTTACTTCATGATCCCATTGCACAAGTCAGGAGAGAACGACCTCTAACTGAGTCGTTTGAAAAGAAATCTTGTAAATTTGGACTCCAATGCACATCAAGTATGTCATACATCTATTTCACCTGAGAAAAATATGCTTAAAAGTGTCAACATTAAAGTTGGTGAGTTCATAGGTTTTTGTAAGTATGAATGTAAATCCCAAAACTATATATATAGGTTTACTGTGTTACAAGTTTCGCCCATACAAGACTTGCAACGCATAAACCTACATATATAGGTTTACTTATATAAAATCCCAAAATGTTTCAAGTATATATTGTAATGAACACGATATCCCAAAATGTTTCAAGTAGATATTATAATGAACACAATATCCAAAAATGTTTCAAGTAGATATTATAATGAGCACAATATCCCAATTAGTTTCAAGTATGTAAGAGAAATGATTACGATTACTCTAAGTTCATGGAAACTGCGACGTAGACTTGTAAGTATGCCACTTTATTCAAGGCACGGTAAATGTTCATTAGTATATAGTTGTTGGTCATGTAGACACCAATCCATTCATATCCGACATGGTATAACGTTCGTTAGTTCGATCTCGAACTAGTGAGAGCTAATCACCCGAACGGGGGTTGTCAATCCCCAATAGATCTATTTTATAACATTCGCGCTCACCCTCCAAGTGATTTACAGTTCATGAAACCTAAGCTAATCCGTAATTATTCGAGTAAAAGTCAAGTATGTGTTTACGTCCAAAAAGTAAACCAAGTATTGTATCTCATCGCATGACAAGTAAAGAAGTGCATAAATCAATTTGTAATCAACCAAGTAAATGTATTTATAATCAAGCATGTTCTCACCCCAAAACTTATAAAACAAATATGTAAAAAAAAAACGTGGGGTGATGAACTCACCTCGAGTGAGCTAATATCAAGTATATCACGCAAAATGCGTTCGATAATCGCCGAATGCAACCTAATCCAATATAGGTCGTATGAGTACTCGAGTATGTTGTCTAACAACTACCATATATAATCCTATTTAGTTATCATCATACTATCGTTTGGGCTATCATAATTAAGAGGTCATGACATAGACGTTCGAGGAGTAGGATACTTTAAATCGTAAATCAACAACTCGTCTATAGCCTCGAAGAGCCTCTTTGAATTTCCTTAGTACATATAGCACCTTTGGTAAATTTAAAACAACATATATATTTTATATAGCTACCATCACCATATAGTTGGTTTGTGAATTATAGTTCAAATTGTATTGATAATTAATACCATGTTTTTATCTCAGTTATTATCGTTAAATGGTTTAATCGCTTTTGTAAAATAATATTTATAAATTCTAAACTAATTATAAATATTATTTAAATGATTCCATAAAGTTTCGCAAAAAGTTTTATTAAAAACGAACCAACACTATTCACCTCAGGAAATAGTGCACAAGTTAGAAAATAGTGGTAACATTCTCGTTTCAATCCGTTGTGTACGTTTCCTTCGTTCACGCTTTCATATTTGAAAGATGTATCAAATTATCGTATTTTTAAAAAGTTAAAATCTACTGATGAATAGTATTTTACTATTCATGAATAGTAATAATTTATATAAATTTAATTAGCTTAATCGTATAATCGTCATAACTTATTCGTTTTAACTTCGATTTTTGTGATTCTTTCGAGCACGTTTTGGTAATTAAAAGTTATACATTAAATTTTTCGAAGGTGCTTCAGAGATGAATAGTAATTTACTATTCATATTTTATAAAATTATTTTTATAAACTTTATTATCGACTAGCTTAAAAATAGAGTATCTTTTCGTTTATATAGTTTTTTTTTGGTTCTTTAATTCGGATAGCTTATGAAGTGTATTTATTCTATAAAACATGTTAACCCGATGTTTGAACTCGAATCAAAATGCCCCTTTAATTCTTTTACAAAGGATATGAAACCTTAAAATGGTTGATTTAACTAAATAAAACATATGAAACACTAAGATCTAAGTATGATACATAAGAGTTTAGTTACCCTTGATGATATGTAGTATGATGACCCAAACAAATCCAAACCCCTGGTTAGATCAAAAATACAAGCTTGCAACAATGGGAAACCATCGATAGGTTTTGAAAACCTAATCTACAATCTTTGCTCCAATATTTGCAATGGTTAACAATGTTGAAATAACACCTTAGAAGGTCTTAGGAATGATGTGTGTATGCTTGTATAAGTGGTAGAAAAATTTGTATGGATTGTGTAAAGGGGTGTTCTTGAGCCGTGGCATGTATAGAGAGAAATGGGAGAGATTTTTGTGTGTTTACACCTTAGGAATGTGTTTTGTATGCTTTTCTTACTAGTTAAGCCTTTATATAGGGCTTAACTAAGGTTAAGAAACTCTAGTTAAGGTACCTAGGGTTAAGTTAAAGGAAAATATCTAAAATATATTTTAGATAAATATCTAATAAATATATTATAAATATCTTATAAATATCTTGCATAATATCTCTTGTATATATTTGTAATTAACCGGAGTTTGACCAAGGTTCAGGACAAAGATTGGACAGGGTCATAAAATGATATTTTATGATCATAAGAATAATAGCGAGACATGTCGTAAATTTTTACGATGCTCAAAACGATTAACGAACGCACGATCAACCGTTGACTCGCGAAACGTCAAAAATAAAAATTATCAATTATTCTCCAATTTTTCATAAATAAAATACGAAAAATATTTATTTGCAGACAATTAAAAATTTTAAATGTTCGACGATCGTTCACGGAAAAACTTCGTAAATAACTATTTAATCTAGAACATCGGGCACGCAATCGGTCGTATCAATGGACCGAAAAACACGGAGGTGTTATAGTCTTCCCTCGTTAAATGAGCCTTGTCCTCAAGGCTTAAGGCACTTGACGACGGTGCGGTCTTTGTGAAGAGGTGTGGATATTTCTTCCTGAATTGATCTTCACGTTCCCACGTAAACTCAGGGCCCCGCCTAGAGTTCCATCGAACTTGACAATTAGGACAGGCTTCGCTCAAAATGTTTGACTTCGAGATCCATGTTTTCTACAGGCTCTTCAACAATAAAAGCTTGTTATCCCACTCGGATCCTTCCAATGGAACGACTAATGGATCGTCAGAATAATTTTGTCAAGTTGGATACATGAACGTATTGTGTACCCTGCTCGCTCTTGGGAAGCTTATGTTTGAGAAAAAAGATTCAACTTGTTCAACACCTTGAAAGGTAAAACCTATCTAACGGTTATTATTCCCACGTTTGCAAAGCGTACCTCTCCTTTCTAAGGCGATACCTTAAGCATAACAGGTTGTTAATTCTTGAAATTCTACTGACTTCCGTCTCACATCGGCGTAATTCTTTTGGCGGCAAGTTTGATAGCGAATTGTCTTAGGGCGACTAGTGAGGTGTATAAGGTCTTGGCTAAGATTTGGTATAAGATGACGTCGAACTTATAGTAGATGTGTAACGGTTTACTTAGTTATAGTTACTGATTCGATTTACCGAAGTAATCGCGCTTCATGAATACGTACACAGAACTTGATATAATTAGAAAATTTGTTTTCTTAACAAGAAGTTTTAAGGTGACTACTCCCAGCACGGCATGGTCCTTCCTGAATTATACATAGGTGATCAAATTATGTATAATTGAGGACTAACGATGCATTGCTCATTTTTGTCAAAATAGCGTTATGACTTTTAGAATGACTTACATGAATAATTTAGAGAATTGGAGTAGATTGGCTGAAATTTCACGATACATAGATTCGATAGATAATTTGAAATCGTTTGTACCACGGATGTTTAAGAGAAATACAATAAGAACTCCTAGGGAAATAAAGTCTAAGATAGTTCCAACTTAGGATTTATTAGGCAAGCGAGTCATCTTTTTCTTTTAAGCTTCAATCTCATCTTCAATGTTGTTAAGGTCTTGATCGGTGTCTCCACCTTCTAAGGCATATACCATTCCACGTGCTTCGGTACCTTCAGCTTGGTTTCCATGGTTTCGATTCTTCAATTCGGGGCAATCACTCCTGTAATGCCCTTGATTCCCACATTCATAGCAAGTGAGGGTTCTTCTGGATTGCTTAGTGCTGCATACTCCAAAAGTCTCTGGTCAGATGACCGACATCTTGCAGTTTGCGCATTTTATAGTGCACGGCCTATTGTGATGAAACTTACACTTGTTGCACAATGGAAGAGTCCCAGCATACTCCTCCCTTTCACCAGTCCCAGCGGCATAAGCTTGAGCCACATTCTGCCTCTTGGGAAGTTGTTGTTGAGTTTGGTTGTTGTTATTAAGTTTCCTCTTGTTCTCAGCTTGTCTTTCAGCAAATGTGCTGATTTTCTTATCCATTAGTTTGGTGGCAAACTCAATGGCATCTTGCATAGTCTTCGGCTTAGTTGCCATCACACTGCCATGGATCATGTCGGGCAAGCCACCGACATATTTCTACCTTTTACGATCTTCCTGGAAGACTTCGATCGCACATTAGTGCCAGTTCTTAGAAATGTTGGTTATAGGTTACCACATCGGTACCCTTCACCTTTAGATTCCACATTTCAAACTCAATCTTCTTAATTTCACCCCTTGGGTAGTACTTGTCTGTCATCATCTTCTTCAACGTTTTCCATGGCATTACGCAACATCATGACCAACAATTCTAACGTGGGAATTCCACCACGTCAGAGCTCCTGCCAAAAGAGTACAAGTGGAGAACTTGATCTGATTTTCCACAGAGCAGTTGCTTATGCGGAATACAGTCTCCATCCTTTCAAACCATTGGGTTAGTTCGACCACTCCCTCAGTGCCTTTGAAATACAGAGGTTGGCACTTCATGAAGTCTTGGTAAGTGCATTCTCGAGTAACGCGTTCGGTCCTTCTGGCACCTGTTCCCGAAGTATGGCTGTCATCGCCATTCCTGTTTGCATCACGTGCTGTCAGTGCAGCAGTAACACCTTGGTCAATCATTGCCTGAAGTTGGGCATTGGTGACAGTGGTGGTGGTAGGATTTTCTGTAACTGGTGTTGACCTTGTGGCTCTTTTTGGTGCCATTTCCTTCAAAATCCTAAAAATGAAATTTTAGTTTAATTCTCAAAAGTCATGCTCCGAAATAGAGTGTTGTGAAGTGATGTATGGTCAATATGAATGTGTGCTCATGGCATAAATAGTTGATGATAAGATATCATATTTGATAACTTAATGTTTAGTTATCATTTAGAAACTATAAGCTTATAGTACTACCTTGCCTAAAGGAATGCCCCAGTATTTATATAAATCACCCTTATATAAATAATTGTAGAATACACAAGGTATGGTAAGTATATATATATTTATACATATATATATATATAAGGCCCTTATAGTAATATACGTACTATAATATAAACACGTATATGAATCATGTAAGCATCTAGTAAGACCAACTAATGCAAACAACTAGTGTATGTGTGTCCCGTGAAAAACCCCTTTGTATGAATGCAATGTTTGAAAACGGTTATAGTCCAGCAAAACATTTGACCTGGTTCTCTATAACCTTGGCTCTGATTACCAATCTGTAACACCCCCAAAATGGGTCGCAGCGGAATATGGGTTTGGGAGCGTTCCCTTTGTATGAATGCAATGTTTGAAAACGGTTATAGTCCAACAAAAACATTTGACCTGGTTCTCTATAACCTTGGCTCTAGATACCAATCTGTAACACCCCCAAAATGGGTCGCAGCGGAATAAGGATCCGGGAGCGTTACTTCATAATAACATTGCACAAGACATGAGAGAACGACCACTAAACGTGTCGTTTGAAAATGATACATTGGATTTAATAAATTATTGTTACAAAAGCTCAACGGCTAAACTTGTTCATTCTTGAAAATGCAAAGATTTTTCTACATGACAAATATCCCCAAAATGTGATGCACGTAAATCTTTATAGAAATGACTCCACAATGTAGACCACCAATGTATCCTTGTTTCTTGTACCTTATTAACCTGAGAAAAACATGCTTAAAACGGTCAACATAAAGTTGGTGAATTCATAGGTTTATATATGTATAAATCCGGACCGCAAGATTTCCCCGTGATAAATATCACAAAATGCCATTACGTTTCCCTAAGCTCATGACACTGAAGCTAGACATATATGAATACAATATAAATATTGCCTACATTGCCCATGATGATGTTCAACCCGAAACATCCCAAATTCGACATGTTATAACGTTCGTTCCCGGTGATAGCTAATCACCCGAACTGGGAGGTCAATCCCAAATAGATCTATTTACAACACTCACGCTTCCAATCCAAATATTAACAATTCATGATAGCGGGCATATTGGGTTCAAGCTACTTAGGTAAAACGTAATCAATATATAAAATGTTCACTTGCGTCCAATTATAAAACAAAGCATGTTTCTCACCCTAAAACTTGTAAGTCAATATAATTGTAAAAACGTGGGGCTATGAACTCACCTCGAGTTAATGATAATCCGAATATAACAGAAAATGCGTCACGGTAAGGACCGAATGCAACCTAATTAAATATAGGTCGTATGAGTACTACGTACTATGAAATAAGTAATACCGTATATAAGTCTATATAGCTACATCACCATCTAATCGTGTTTGTGAAATAATGATTAAATCCCATTTGATAAATAAATGCCATGTATTAAAGCTCGTATAATCGTTAAATAGTTCAATCGCCTTTGTAAAATAATATTTATAAAGTTTAAGACATGTATAAATATTATATAAATGATTCTAAAATGTTTCGCAAAAATTTATAAAAAAAACGAACCAACACTATTCATCTCAGGAAATAGTGCACAAGTTATAAAATAGTGCGTAACTTTCTCGTTTTAAGCCCGTTTCTTAAGTTTCTTATGTCCACGCTTTCGTATTAAGACGACGTATCAAAATTTGACATTTTTGTATTTTATGTCCTCTGGTGAACAGTACTTTTTACTGTTCACACCAGTTATTAAGTTATTTTAGTTCTCGTAAAACTCGTAAATGTCGTATCTTATTCGTTATAGCTCCGTTTTTAGCGATTCTTTCGAGTACGTCTTTGTTATTGAAAGTTCTAATTATTTATGATATTTTCCAAAAATAAATACCTCTGATGAACAGTAACTTTTTATAAAAGTATTAATTATCGTATAACTCGTAAACTACGTATCTTCTTCGTTATAAATCCGTTTTTCGAGTTTCTTACCTTTTTGGAATCGTTATGAGACGTAGTATTTTATAAAAATATAAAATGTATACCTTAAAAATCGAATTCAAACAGACCCTAATGAAATTCTTGATAAAAATATGTTAAAACTTGTTTTCGTAACTTTCTAACTTAACCACTTTGTTACAAGCCTATTACAACACTCATTTTCACATGTCTTCCATCCTTAGGGTCCCTAATCCGTCATTTGTCCATATATTATCCAAGAATCACAAGATCCAAATGGGTACATACTTATATTTCCATGAACTTCCATAAGTAACTTTTACTTACTAGTTTATACTTAAAATTTTTACACTTAACTCAACATGATACAATACTTATATTACCATTATATCATGATATTATCAACCTTATAATGATGTAATATGATGATCACTAATATCTAAACCCTTGTTTAGATATTAAACCCAAGCTTACAAAGCTTAGAAACCCTAGATTAGTTTGAAAAACCTAATCTTTCCTTTCCTTGCTTAATCCTTTTAAAGACTTAATCAAGCCTTTAAAACACCTTGAGGTATCTTAGATATAGTGTATGATTACTTGTAAATGTGGTAGAAAAAGATTGTATGGTTTGTTCTTGGGTTTTATTTTGGGACGTGGGCAAGTAAAGGAAAAAGAGAGAATTTTGTTTGATTTTTACCAAGTGAAATGGATGTGTGTTTTTCTTTCAAGAGTGTATGAGTTATAAATAATATAAGCTAGATAAAAGT